>VXAZ01002629.1:9406-56151 GCA_013399875.1 Gymnorhina tibicen | reverse complement strand
GCGGCCCCGCCCTGGGGCGGGGGGGGCGGGGGGGCGGGACTTGCTGCCTAAGCAGGAGGCCACGCCCCCATCGCCCCCTCAGACTCGGGGCCTGGCGGTACCCAGGACCCCGCGCTGCCCCGGCCGCGTTCCGAGCGTCAGGCGGGCCGGCGTTAAATTATTCACGGAGATAAATATTTTATAGGGAACAGATGGAAAACAAACCTCAACGCGCGGGAGTGATGAAACACCTCAGTGAGGGGTTGGGTGGGAAAATGATACCGAGCGTGGACACGGAGAGGCGAAGGAGGGGTGGGAGCGGAGGGAGGGAGGCTCAGCCCGTCCGCTGCGTGGGGAGGTGATTTGCCCGTGACAGGGCCCCCAAATACGGTGTTTTTACCGGTTACGCTGGAAAAACAGGTCGTGGGGCGATAGCGATCTGTGGCTGGCAGGGAGGGTGCGGGTACAAGGCGGGTGCGGGGAGCTGTGGGTCACCGGCGGTGGCATCTGCGGGGGCTGCCGGCTGCTGCCACCTCCCTCCTCGCTGCCACATTCCCGTGATGCCCGGAGCCCGTCCTGAGAGATGCCCGTCCCCCCTCTCGGGATGCTTGAAGTCCCTCTCGCGGTGCCAGGAGCCAATTCCGCGGTGCCCGCGGTGCCCTGAGCCCACCCCAGGGTGCTCGGAGCCCGTCCCGGGATGTCCAGAGCTCACTTCGGGATGCCCGGAGCCCGTTCCGGGATGCCTAGAGTCCCTCCATGGCGCCCACCCTTTACCGGTGGATGCCCTGAGCCCTTCTCGAGATGCCCCGCAGCCCGTCCGGCGGTGCCCGGCCTGTCCCGGGTCACGCAGCGGCCGGTCCGCTTGGGTTCGCTGCGGTCGGCGCCGCGCTGGTACCCTACCGACCAAGGCGGGCAGAAACAGAAACCTTTAACCCCTGAAATCTTTACAGCGCCATAAACCCCGCGGTGCCGCGCGCTCCGAGCCGGCACAGCGGCACCGCGCCCGGCTCGGGCCGCATCCGCGCGTCCTGCGAGCGCTCGGGGCGCGGCGGTACCGCCGGGCCGCCTCGGGGCAAACCGATCCCCCGCCGTCGCTCCATCTCCCCGTCCCTCCCTCTTCGCATCCCTCTCTCCCCGCCTCCCTCCGTCGGTCCCCGCCTCCCTCCGTGTTCGCGGAGCCCGCCTCGCCGTGTCCCTCGGCGGGAACCGTCGCGGCCGGGGGCGTTGCGATGTCGCTGTGGCCGCGGTGGGGCCGCGGCCCGGAGCGCAGGGCGGCCGAGCGGCGGGAGCTGGAGGCGCGCAGCCGGCAGCAGTGGGAGAGCACCAGCCGCGCCTTCGCCCGCGCCGCCGCCTGCTGCTCCCTGCAGGCGCGNCTGGAGCGGCTGCTGGGCGAGGAGCAGGAGGCGCTGGCGGCGGAGCTGCGGGAGCGGCGGCGGGGCGGCATGCGGAGCCAGGAGCTGCGGGACGGCCCCGGAGAGTGCAGGAGGAAGGTGAGGGAGCGGCCCGGCCGTGCTCGTCCCGCATCCCGGGGCTCGTCCGGTGAAGGGCCGCTCCCGTGCTTCGGCTGTGCCAGCGGGACTTGCTGGGGGCTCCCCAGGAACTGCCAGCACTTGGTGCCCTGAACCCCTGTCAGGCTTGGCGGGGTTTGGGATACCGAGCTCTCGCGTATCCTGACCTGACCCAGCTCTGTGTTCCCAGTTTGCTGAGCCGCTGCTGCATGAGCCCTGGAACAATACCAAGCCGGAGCTCCGAGAGGTGATGTTGCTTTCTCTTTAGCCCCCGCTGCCTTGTATTTATTAAACCAGTTTTTAACTTGAAAGTCATCATATCTCTACTGTTGTCACTCATCTCGCATCACAGCAACAACCCCAGGTTCTGATAAACAAAAGGCAAAGAAGTGAAAGGGTTTAAGTTTAAATAGTTTTAAGAAGCCTCCTCAAAGCTGTATTTTTAGAAGTCAGAAACCTGTTGAGACTCTGAGTAAATTTCCAGTGCTCACAATGTAAATATCTCAGGTGCATAAAATATAAATAATATGAAAAATATAAATCTTAATATCTCAGCTGTACCTGCCATGCTGTGGTGCTTCCTCATTCTTTATTCCACCCGCCTGCTGCTCCAGTGCTGCAGCCCCGTGTCACCTTGTCACCGTCACTGTGGTGTTTCCCATGTGACAATGACCCTCAGCTCAGGACCTGGTGGGCACCTCGGACACTCAGACGAGCCCACCTCTGCAGAGGCAGATCCTACTGCGATTTCAGGGCCAGATGGTGCTCCAGAGAGTCCAGAAGATCCTGGGGGACAGAACCTCTGGCACTGATGGCCCTGCTGCATCTGTTGTGTCTCCAGGTGGAGTCAGAGCTGCACAGGAAGCATGTGAGAGAGGCTTGGGGCGATCAGCTAACGCAAAAAAACAAGGTATGGGGGGGGCGGTTCTGGTCTCTGGGAGGACTCCGAAACGTGTGTGCAGGTGGAGGGGTGACACTTGTGCCACGGGAGCTGCTGCCAGGAAGGGCACTGATAACAAAGCCATCCATCTTGCAGGAGTTTGCTCTGTGGATTTTCTGAGCCAGAAGCTGTTTCTTTGTGCCAGGCTAACCTGAAATGCTGTTTTTCTTTTGGCTGGGAAAGGAAGAGGTGACCGAACTCGAAGAGAAGAAGCGTTACGAGAACGAGTACGGAACGGCGCGAGGGGAAGCGCCGGAGAGAACGAGACAGGAGGAAGAGAAGCCTCGGCTGGAGGAGAAGCAGCAAGCGGAGGCGTTACTTCAGCAGATAGAAGAACTGAAATTACAGGAGACAAAGGTAATCTTGACTTTCTCCTCCTCTGAGAATTCATTGCTTCACTTGGAAATACAGCAAGGCTGACCTGACCTCTTCTCTCCGTGTTTGCACTGCAGGGAGGGTTTTCCCTGCCTGCAGAGGAGCAGAACAGGGTACAAACTCCAGTCAATGTGCTCTCTGGGATGTTGTAGCTCTGTGATGTACTCTCTCTTGGTGCTTGTTTTTTCCTTTTTAGGCAACAAAGCTGAAAAAGGAACAAGAGAATTTATTAAAGCAGCAGTGGGAGCTGGAGAACTTGGAAGAAGAAAGGAAACAAATGGAAGAGCACCGGAGGACAAAAGAGCTCGGGTAGGACACCAAGTGGAGCTTGTTTTGGATAGAATCTGTTCCTGTGTCCACAGCAGTACTTGGGGCTCAAGGAGATATTCCAGATAGCAATGCTAGGATGTAAATATTTGGGTTTGGTGGACTCACCCACAGCAGCCAAGGAGCAGAGGCACTGGTGCTGTTACTGCTTTTTCTTCCTGGTAGCAGGTTCCTCATTGTCACAGATGTACCTCCCTGAGAGCTGCTGTACAATGACGTGGTGCTTTAGAGTCAGTGTGATATTGGCTTTTTTAAAATTTTGCTTTTTTTTTCCTCCTTCAGTCGCTTTTTGAGGCATCAGTGTGACATCCAGTTAAGGAGACGAGCGCAGCAGATACAGGAGGAGCTGGTAAGAGATTCATTTATACTTCATAGGTGCTTTGTGGTGAAAAAACTTGTTCTCTGTGTGTTTTGTGTCTGCCTCTGATTCCTGCAGATCAGGAGGCCCCTTCCAGCTAGTGCACAGGAGCACAAAGCTCACGGGGAAGCAGCAGATGGAGCATCTTGCTGAGCAAGATGCTTGACACTGTCACCAGCAATGCCCAGAGGAGCCCTGCACACAGGCTGGAAGGCTGGTGGATAGTTGTTAATCTCATGGTTTTTCTCCAGGAGACAGACAGGCAAATCTTATCAGCCCTCCTGGAGAAAGAGGATGAGGATCAGCGCCGGCAGCTCGCGCGGAGGGAACGGGCGGTGGCAGACGTGGCCTGGATGAAGAGGGTCATCGAGGAACAGCTCCAGCTGGAAAAGGAGAGGGAAGCAGAGCTCGAGACTATCTTTAGGTGAGCCTGCCCACCTCTGAACCTCACCTGAAGAGCCCATGTGTGCTGAAGGTTCCGGGTCAGAGGGTCGCTGAGAGGCAGAGGTGGGGCGGACACACCGACTGCCAGGGAACAAACCTGAAGAGAAACCCAAGTGCTCCTCTAAAGCCCAGGATAGCTCAGCTGTGCCTGAGGAGCATACAGGGCTTTTAACCCCAGAGATAATTCTTCCTCTCTCCTTTAGGGAAGAAGCTAAAAAAATTTGGGAGAAGAGGGAAGAAGAATGGGCAAGAGAGAAGGCGGCCAGAGATCGCCTGATGAATGAGGTGATGATGACGCCTCTGTTGATGACGTGTCTCCCTTGGCTCAATGAAACCATCATTCCACTTGTAACCCGCCACCCTCTGCAGAGTCAGAGCCTTCCATACCAGGGTGGAATTTTTCTGCTTGTCTGGTGTGTTTTTCTGGGAACTGTTTAACCATCTTCTCCCTCCATCCCCTCCCTTCACGCAGGTCCTCGCAGGCAGACAGCGGCAGATCCAAGAGAAGATGGAGTTAAACAGACGGGCCCAAGCAGAGTCCATAAAGTATCGAGAGCAGCTGATCAAAGAACTCGAGGAGGCGAAGGAAGGGACTCGTCGGGAGAAAGAGCAGGAGGAGGAACTGCAAAGAGCCTGCAGGAGGGAGCTGCAGGCACAGGTAGGCTGAGCTCCCCAGTACACACCTGGCTGGTGAGGCTGCCCTGTCTCACCCCATTTCCTGTGCACAGGGGACAGAGCGAAGCTTGAGAGAGGAGGAGGAAGAGCAGGAGGGATGGGCCCGGCAGCACCGTGAGGAGCTGGAGCGTCGGGAGGGCGAGCAGGGCTGGCACAGCAGGGTAAGGTCACACCTGGGTCACCCTGGCATAGGGGTCACTCTGACACACGAGCCCATCGCAGAGGGTGACAGCATCAGTGGTCTCTGATCTGCACTTTAGTTGTCACAGTGCCAGGGCACAACACCGGGCTGTTCCTTCCCCTCCCAGAGCTCTACAGTTCTCTCTTTTCTCTTTTGCTGATACTGATATATTAGGCCCTATCTTTTAAAGAGTTTTTGAGGCAGAGGTGTTGCTAATGCCTCAAATGTTGCTCAGTGCTGAAGGAGATTTATTGGCTCCATTAATGCAGTTGGTACAGTGCAGCTCCCCTGCTCAGTGTCTTTGTTGTCTGTCCTGCTGTGCCTGGCTCTAAAATCAGATTTGAGTAACCCTACCTAAAGCCCCTGCCCAGCCCATCACCTCCTGTGCGTGCTGAACAGCATGTGTGGATTAATTCCAGAGCCCATAAACCAGTGCTGGTCTTTGTTTTGACCCTGTTAGTTCTACAGTTACCCAAGAGCAGCTTGGACCTGAGAAACGAGCACGAGATGCAGCTCCAGACTACAGAGAGAAAACTCCAAAAACTCAAGGAACTCCTGAAATAATGGTGCCTCTGCTCTGGAATAGCCTACAGTGAGACCAAGACTTGACTCAGTAGATTTCTGAAAACATTTAGCTGTGGCCCAGCTGAAGAAGAGCAAATTTCTACTGTCTTCAAGAACGTGGAGGTGTGAGCACCTTCAGAGAAGTGAACAGCTTCACTTTGCATTCTCGAGTTGTGCTCACGTACTTAAGTACGTGAGAGGCTGAGGCAACCCAGCAAATGAAAGGCCCCTGTGGACCTGAGCCATGAGAGAATCTGTGCCTCCCCAGGAACAGGAGCTGTGAAACACCATGGGCTGTGTCAGACCCACCTTGGAGAATCAGGCTGTGCCTGCGTGCCCACTGGACTCTGAGGAGTTAATTTACAATGCACACTGCAAATCAGTCAGATGAGTGCTGTGACAGCAGTGCTTGTACAGTTCCTCTCCAGAAGGTGCTGGAGACTTCACGAAATGTTGTTTTTCACTTGTTTCATAAATAATGGCTAATTGAAACCTGAACAAGGATTTGGTTTTTTCACATGAGCAGACTACTGCAACAGGAGGAGAGGAGATTGCGTTGATTATTGCACTTCATTCCTTGCTGTTACCATTAGCTACTGCAGCTTGACATCAGTCCTGCCACAGTACACAAGGAGCTGTAACAGGGCTGTGACAAAGACTGGAGCCACCTCAGCACTTTACTCAAGTGCAGAAACCTTTCCAAAGATCTTTAGAGAACCAGCAGTCAAATAACCCCACATTATTTCACACACTGAAAGGGTTTTAGCATTTTATAGTAATACTGTAAACAAAAGATTAAAAGTCAAAATATTGTACAGACAGAATGACACTGATAAATACAAGGTTTGGAAAAAGGCAAAAAAAGCTTTTCCTTTCCTCTGCAGCATTTTGTAAAGGAAGAGCAAGTTTGTTTACAGGGGAACAAGAGGAGATCTAGTCCTAAAGAAAAACACACCTTTGTTACTTGAGGTGCTACAAACTCTGCGACTGCAGTGCTGTGAGTGGAGGGTTCATGAAATTGCTGCTAGGGGTTCCTGTGGGGTGTGAACCACTCTTGATTTCAGTGTAGCTGGAGCAGGGGCTGGCAGTTCCTAAAGTGTCCCTTGGTTTTGGATCAAAGGCAGGTTTAAATAAGTGATAAATTACACCACAGCTCAGTGTCACCCTGCTCTGGAAAGCAGGTAAGATATGTTAAAGAACAGCACACAGATGTGTCCTGAGAGACTGAAAAATACCATCTGCTGCCTTTCAGCCATGCTAATTTAAGGAAAAGTTCCTAAAAGATTCTAAATGTATTTAGTTAATTGCCAGTTGCATGATTTTGAAGTAGGTTTCACAAAGATCATTTGCAGTTTTAATCCCAGCCTGCCTGTGTTGCCAGGCTAGAGCTGCTTCTGCGGTTCAGAAGGACAGAGAGGAAATAAAACCCCACAATGAAGAACATTAATTTACTGGGTTGTCATCTCCTCTCTCCGTTCCTTCCCTCCCTCAGACTCTGGGAGCCAGACACAGCACCAGGAATCCAGCAGTGCTTGGATATATCCACACCATGGCTGGCTCCTGGGCAGTGACAACACACTTCCATATGGGACACAGGCAGAGGCAAAAACCAGTGATTTCCTGCACTCCCCTGAAATTCAGACTCCCAAAAAATGTCTCATTTTTGAAATTACGGACTGACACACTTTTGTGAACTGTTACGGATGAAGAAACCTGGAGTACAACGTGGCCACTGGGGCCAGGCAGCCTGGCAGGGGTTACTCAGCAAGTCTTCAAATTTTGAAAGATTTGCATAAAAAACCTAGGAGATACAAGAAATGTTTTCACATTTGGATACGTTGAGGTACAGAGGTTACGTGCTGTGGCAGACACAGCTGCTTTTGCACTGGCACTCTTAACTTCCTGTTTCTGTTAATGAGCACAGAAATCTTTAGTGAAATTGCATCTGGAGTTACTGAGAAATGCTGCTGCAAACAAGACGGTGCCTCAAAGATGACAGGAAAATTCTGCAGGAAACTTAACAATGAATTACTAACTCAGAAACAAAGGATAGTATTTTAACCACTAATGCCCTAAAGTAACATCAAACATATATATTAATGGCATAGTGACAACTAAAAGAAATAACTATTACGTTTCAAATTCCTTCCAAAACAGATAAAGTGACAAAGACCTTGTAGAGTTACACGTAACAAGCTTGGATGCCCACAACTACTACTGGTTTAGCAGACTAAAAAACATATTGCACAACAGTTGATATGGGAACAGGGAACGTTGGGCTTGTACCCCGTTACCAGGACAAACCTTCTTCCTGCTGGGAGCGGTCCCGGAGCCTGGGGAGCCTCAGCCAGCGGGATCCCGGCAGGGGAGGCTCCGGAGGGACGGAGATGCTGCCCTCCCATCCGTGCAGTGGTGTCAGAGCAGTTCCACCAGCAGGATCTGAAAGCAGAACGTGGCCCCAAGGAAACATCTACAAGAGCTCGGTACAGCGCTGGGACATGAGAGTGGCTCGACAGCTACTTGCAACATGCTATTATCCATAACTACACTGGCAACACAGGCACAAAATAAGGCAGTGGGTTAAATTAATCATAAAATTGTTAGAAAACATGCAAAAATTATACTGAGTTTAAAAAAAAAAAAAAAAAAGTTCCTTGCCCCTTTTAAGTTTTTTTCCTCGTAAAAATGCGCATAGTTCCACACCTGTATGTCGAAATCCAACCTTTTAAAAAAAAACCCCCCAGAGTAAAAAGCCCCCCGAGTTGCCTCAGTTGTTGTTCTCTTTGGTTGTGATGGTGACCAGCTGCTTGGCAGCCTTGGCGATGTCGTAGGCGCACTGGATGACCTGCTGGGTCACCAGCTGGATGTCGGGCGCGGGGCTGGGCTCCGCGGGCAGCGCTTTCCTGCACTCCGACTGCAGTCTGTAAGCACTGGATGTCAGCAGGCGCAGGGAAGTCCTCACCAGCTCCGACTTGGGCTTCTGGGAAGGGAAAAACAGAAGCTGAACCAAGCAGAACAACACAACCTTTTAATTAGCCCGGGAGTGCTCACAAGGGTTCTTTTGATGCGGGGCGGCTGCGGCCAGGGCGCTGCCTTTCCCCTCGTGGCAGCGGGCAGGATTTCTCCTCTCGGGGAGATTCCAAACGACTGCCAGGCAGCAGGCAGGGAATATTGCTCCGTGCCCTCCCTTAGGAAGTTACTCATGCACATTTCTGGTGCCTGTTTACTGTCCCAGCCCACGTCCTGGCTGGCAGGAGGGGACGGCGTGTCTGGGACGACACAACAGCCTCGGCTCTTTCCTTGCAGTTTTGGAGAGGTGGGTAAGGCTTTACAAGAACTCAGCCACGGGGATTTTACTCCCTAAATTTGCTGTGAGCAAACAGACCACTTTGGTGGATGGATAACAGATCTAAGCATGGCCGCAGGAAAGAAATCCAGGCAATGGCACTCAGATGGAAAAGGGAGTGATGAGTCTGGTGAAATTCCCATATAACCACACAACTCTTCATGCCAGATCTGAGTACATCCAGTTTTGTGCAATTCTTAAGAGTTTTAAGTTCAAGAGTACAATTAAAGGCCTGCACTCACACTTTAGCCCTTCCCAGCTGCCATGCTAATAAACACAGAGGTGCATCATAACCCCATCATTTCTCCCTCACATTTTCATTCAAGGAAAATAATTTTTGATTTTCATTCTGAAGGGAAATTACGCATGAAGAACGAGGCCAAAATCATTCTGACGGTGGCAGGTACTTACTTTTGGGAACAAGGCTGCCATTTCTGTCACTGCCACATGTATTCTCTCGGAGCACGGTATATAGCTGCAAAAAAATGCCCTGGGTTATTTATTGTTATTCCCTTCCCTCTTCCAGTTTACTGCTCAGTGACTGTTATTCTAAAAACAACCATGTGGCTTCAGAAGCAGCAAGAATTTAATCAAGAGTGCAAAATTATTCCTTAGATTTTCATTGTTCTTCAGAGTTGGTTCGAAGGAATAACTGTCCATACTTTTTATATAAAACATTCTCAGGAAAGTCTCCATTTGTGTGCAATTTCAGAACACCAAGATGCCTTCTTGCATTAATTAATAAACAGACAAGGCAGAGTTCTCACACGCATGCATCCCCAAATGACCAATTACATTCACAGTCTGTGAGTTCTAGGCTAAATATTCCCTAATTCTGATGAGTTAGTTAATAAAACAAAGGCAGATTCCATGAATCCTCATAGATTTCACTTCTGATTTATACAGCAAATCAAAGTTGGTCTGTTCAAAATAGATCTTACCATAAACTGCTGTGAACAGTGAAGTGTTAGTGTGCTCTCTCACAAGTCTCATTTCAAAAGACTCATTTTTGTGCTTCAAAGACTCAACTTTATCATAAGTTAGTTCACGTGATCCAATCTTAAGCAAGATAAAAACACAAAGCATTCAAGAAAACTATTCAGCATGTGTGGGTTATGGTAGGTCAGTGCCCTTTCAAGCAAAAAGAGCCCCCCGAACCCACCCCCCCCAGTCATTATTTATTTGATCTTCTTGCAACACCAAAGGTGCAAAAAAATCAAGTCACTTGCAAATGCACTGAGAGAGAAGCAACACACTGGGGTCATTTTGGCAATGCAGGAAAATTGCTTGAAAAGGAGTATTTCCATGTGTCTCAAGTCACATGAGTTCTTCCAAATAAACTAAAAGTGGAGAGAGTTCCTTCCAAGTTCACCACAATTCCCCTTCTGTTGTTAAGTTAATGACTGATCTGCTCCCTGCAGCCACACTGACCACCCTACTCGTTAAAAAGTCAATTTACTGATTAAACCCTTCACTAATAAACCAGAGAAAGCCCTGAGAATAACCTGAATGAGACACCCAGGTGAACAACACGCATTTCACTGGATGTTCTCTAGGTCAGCTGCAAAGTTTCCAGCGTGGCATGGAGGAATGGCTTCAGTTTAATGTCTGAACACTCAGTGTGAGCTTGTGAAATGCTCTGACACTGTGCTGGATTTACACACATTCCAGTGAGACATCAGGAAGATATTCAAGTAGTGACAGCTTGGAAAAGGAATCCCTCATTAGCAGTAAATTGGGTTAATCTCTTCCTCCAATCCTGACATTTGCTGGCCGGGGTTTGAACCTGGGCAGTTCTGTTTTAAAGAGCCTCTCACTTAAATGTCACTTTTATTTTAGGCATTAACAAACAATATTTTGGTCAGGTTGGAAGATACCATATAAGCACGCATCTTTTTTCACGGATTTGGGATACAAATGATCTCATTTGACCCCCAGCTGTATAAACACTTGAGGGGCCTCATCTGTCAGGTGAGAATGTTCCACCTTGGGAATGTGAAACTCCTGCTACTTTTGCAATGGTGCAAAGAAGCAGCGACCACGTGTTTTGTTCATAAAATCACAGAATGCTTTGGGTTGGAAGGGACCTTCAAACCTCAAAGATTTCTTCCTAAAGGAAGGAATTCTTCCCTGCGAGGGTGGGGAGGCCCTGGCACAAGTTGTCCAGGGAAGTTGTGGCTGCCCCATCCCTGGAAGAGTCCAAGGCCAGGTTGGATCAGGCTTGGAGCAACCTGGGATAGTGGAAGATGTCCGTGCCCAGGGAGGGGGTGGAACAAGATGGGCTCTAAGGTCCCTTCCAACCCAAATTATTCTGTGATTCCATGATCCAACCAAGCTGTTGTAATTTCATTTATCTCGACAGACAATAAACGAAACAGAGACAGGAAAATCCTTTCCACCAGAGCCAGCTGCAGCTCCAGGCCGTGGTTCTGTTCCCCACTGATCACTACTGGGAGCTGAAGGGGCTTTGCCACACCCGTGGCCTGGAGGGGCTGCCTGCAGTTCCCTCATCCCTTGGAGCATTTCATGCATCGCCTTCCACGACCCCCGTGCGGCCGGAGTGGGAGGGAAAGGGGCAGCAGAGAGAAGGAGAAAGGACACTGTGCCTGGGAGGCAGGGACAGAGGCCAGAGTACCAGGAGGCAGGGCCGGGCTGCTGGCTGGTCAGAGGCTGCAGGGGGGCTCGCTCAGCCCCGGGGACCCGCGTGCCGAGGCTGTGTCTGAGCTGGGATGTGCCCCCACGCTCCAAGGGCCTGCTCAGCCCGTGGAGCACAGGAAAAGGGATGGGAAGAGAGTGAGAAACAAAAGGAAGAAGGGGTTTCATTAATAGATTATATTCTTGCAGCACTTTGTTTACTCTCCAGTTATCTAGGCAGCACGTGATTTTTCTCTACACCATTCCCAGCACGAGCTTGGAGGATGTGTTATTACATCCTCGAGTATCTCATTTTGATAAGGAAGCATTCCCCTGTGTTAAGGAAGCCAGGGAAGAGGAAAACAAACAACAGCAGCTTCCTAGTTCAGCATTTTGCAAGATAACACTCATCTAAGCATAGGTAAACACCCCACTCCATGTGTGGTACAGAAACCAAAAATGCAGCATAACAGGTTTTTTAAAAACCTGATCAATTGAACAATGAAAGCCAGGTATGCTGCATTGTTTCCTTCAATGATTTAGAAAAAAATTCACATACTGTATAGTGTGATAGACATAAAAACTAGACTCATTTAAGGCTTCTCTGTGAGAAACAAGTAACAAGAGATTGCACTGGAAAAGGTTACACCAAGGGCAATGAGCTCAGCACAAACAGGGCAGAAATCGTCACTCGGCATGAGAAGGAGAGGCCACGCCGGCCCTGCTAAAAATAGCAAAGTACAAGAAGGAAAAAACACAGAACAAAAGTGGCCCCATTGTTGTGCACTCTTCTGAGCGAGGCAGGAAGTGAGGGCTCAACACAAACCGCTGCTGCTTCTCCCAGGCACAGAGGGCACCGAGCCGGGCCCACAGCAGAGCCAGACCTGCCAGGCCAGGTGTGCTGGAGCCCAGAGTGTTCCAGCCCCAAAATGCACTCACACCTGGGAATATGTAGCTCTGATTGACAGCCTTGTGAAAGAGCCGTGTGGGGAGCACCACCTGACGATCAGCAAGGGCAGTATCACTTTTAGTCACCCACAGCTATTCTGGAAATTGGTCAGGTGGGCCAGAAGTTCACTGAGAGAGCTGAAGCTGCTGCAGCCTGGTGTGCTCAGTCAGTGTTCTGCTTACTCAGCTGGGTCTGTGTCTAAACCCAATAGTTCAAAATAGTTTTGCTGGTACATAACTTGTACTAATACCTCAGTAGGAAAGCCAAATTCTCCCCCTTTCACAATTTTCTCCTGAAGCAAGACCTGGTGCTACTGTCACATTCTGTGGGATGTGATCACCTATGGACACAGAGGGGTGAAGACCCAAGAAACACTTGCAGTGAGTTCTCTACAACACATTTGATTTGTGTCTTATTCAACACTCGTTTTGCAGCAGGACTCACAAGTTAAGGGCAGGGCAGGCAGCACTGCAGCCAGAACCCACTCACAAAGGGCTGGTCACTCGTCCCCAACTCGCCCTGCGGCACTAAGGACGCCAGGGAACACCACAGACCCACACATTTTACAGGTGTGAAATAGTGGGGCTGTATCTCACTTTCACCTGTACCACAGGTGAAAACACCTGAAGAATTTTCTTTGTTTTCTCACCAGCTGCAGAGCTTTTCCAGCACTCCCTCCTTACCTGTCGTGTTTGTTCTCCTGTGCGGCTCGCAGCAGCTCCTGGATGTTCTTGGTGATCTGCTCAGTTTTCCGAATCACATCTTCTGTACTGGGCAAACTGGAGCTGGGGGCTGAGTCTGTGTCTTCAGGGATGGACCCCTCCCCCTGCCAAATGACGCTGCGCTGCCGGCCCTTCCTGCCCGACCTGCAGGGGAGCAAAGCAGGGCTTGGCCCGGGGACAGAAAAGTCTCCTGTCACCCCCAAGCTGTGTCAGCTCTGTCACAGCACCTACCCCGGCTCCTCCAGCTCCACGGGGGTGGTGGGGTTGTCATAATCGCTCTCGGACACGCTGCTCTGCTTCTCCAGCTTCGAGGCCTGCAAGGAACAGATTTACTTCAGCCTGTGCAGGAAAAGAGCAGCCCTGGGCCGTGCCAGAGCCACGTCCTGTGCGCGTGGATTTGCTCTTTGCACAACAGCTCCTGCAGCAGTGGCTACCCTGGAGCTGCTGTGCCCCTCTCCCCATGCCAGGCTCCTGCTCAGATTGTACCCGAGGCCCTGGGCACTGCCAGCGCAGCACAGCCCCACCAGCCCCTGAGCACCCAGCACGGCAGGACAGACAGACAGACACAGCACAGCGTCCTTCCCTGCCACGGAAACTGCCCCAGGGGCACACACTGAGAAGCCCCCCAGGAGCAGAGGCCAAACGGAGAGGCAGCACCATGAAACAGGAGCCTCAAGAGTGAGCAAGAACCACTGGAGACGGGGAGAACCCCAGAGAAAAAGAGGCCAGACCAAGACAGCAGAACACAGGCCAGAGACCACGGGGGAGAGGCTGAATGCAGAGTGGAACCCAACTGGTGGGACGCCAGCCCTGGGAAGGCCACTGCAAAATGGGAGCCCAAAACAAGGGCTGAAGACTGTGGCAAGGGGAAAGCCAAAATAAAGACAGGAGACAGCGATGGGGGAGTCCAAACTGCAGGTGGAAGACCAAGGGAATGTACGGAGCCGATGAGACTTGGAGCTCATTACAATTTGGGGGCCAACACGAGAGTGGTTAAAGCCATTGTAAAGTGAAGCCCAGAACAGGTGGAAGGCCAAAGTGTGAGGAATTGAGGCCCACTGAATGCTTGGAAGACCAAAGAAGTGGGAGTTGTGCCCCAGAGCACAGGATGCAACAAGTGCAGGAGGCCCAACCATCAGAGTAGAGGGCCATGGAAGAATAGTGTCAAAAGGAGGGCAGGGGCCAATTCCAAAGTGGAAGCTGAAATGAGAGCAGGAAGAATGCAGGGAAGCAGAGGCTGGCCTGAGCTCTGCAGGCCCATTGCAAAGTGGGAGGCTGATCCAGCTGGGAGGCTGATCCCAGAGCAAAGGCTGAACGAAGAAAGGGATACCAAAATGAGCTTGGAGGCCAAATCCTTGGCCAGGCTCCAGGATCACCCACACATCTGCCTCCTCAAGTCTTCTAAAAACTGCAAAGCTTCACCCAGGTGCCCAGCACAGTGTGTCTGGTGTCAAATACACCACGCTGGTGTCACTCTGATCATGGAGCAGCGGCTCAGGGTCCTTCACAGCCCCAACAACCAGCCCCGGGGCTCTTACGGAAACCCTGAAGTCACTATGAGGGTATCTCAAGGGTTAAACTGTAAGGGACACCTCCAGTGCGCATCCCTGACCCAAACATTTTGGAATCTGCTTGCCAAATAATACTGCTACCTCGAGGACAGACCAAAAATGTGACCAGGAACTGCTTTTCACCAGCTGAGATGCAGTACATTTGTTAAGCACTCATCTGATGTCAAACCCATCAATTCTTAACTGAAGCACCTGGAGTTATGAAACCTCAATTTTAAAGTTACTTTGCACAGAAGGAAAAACCAGCATTTTTTGAACACTCCTCTCTCAGGACAGCTGGTAAAGATCAGTTGTAAAAGTGGCATGCATTTTGAAGATAAGAAACTATTATTACGTGTAGAGTCTGACCTTTCCCCTCTCCCAGGTGTACAGAGACAACACCAATAGTGGCAAAGCTCTACCATCTGGTCAGAAATACAAACAACAGTGATGGATTACAAGAAGATGATACCATGGAATCACTGATACAGAATCAGTGTAGAACAGAAACAACCAACCAAACCCTGTGCAAGTTTCCAGTACCAGACAGCACTGCAGCCAAACCCAGATTTCCATCTGGCCAAGCAGGATATCCCTCTTAAAGTTTTATCATCCATCCCTACTTGCTAATCTAGTATTTTCTGGACTGGTACGTCCAAACACTGTACAGTCAAAATAAAATGGGGACAGAAGGAATTAAAAAGCAGGGAAAAGCCAGAGTATACATTTAAAACCCCAAATTTGGTATCTGTAAGGCAAACAGTCAATCAGGACCACCTGGATTGGTGCAAGCCCCCAAGAAAAGCAGCTTTGAAGCTGGGCCTCATGCAGTGCTTTTAGTCAGCAGGAGAGTTGTACTTTGGCTTAGAAATATCAGTGAGAGCCTGGAAAAATCACTGTCCAAACAGCAGCCAGCTTGTCTTGGGGCTGTTGTGCAGCTGAACAAGTGAGCTGGAGAACTGTGCGTGGTGTTAAAGGCTGAAGATGTGAAGTTAGAGAGAGGCAAGTGCCCAGAGCTGGTGGCAGCAGGAATGGAAGGGAGGAAGTTCTGCTCCATGCAGGCTGGAAGGCCAGGCAGTGAGAGGGGGAAGAGAGAGGATGTGGTTCTGGGGAGGCTGGCACCTCCTCCAGGGAGAAGACCGATTGGGAAGGTACTTAACCCTTCGTGTGCTCTCATCCCTCGACCAGGAAAGCGTGGAGGGGAAGGAAGGTAGAGATGAAGAGGAGGTCACAAACGCACTCCTCCCGATCTAAAAATGGGAAAGAGAAAAACACTCGGGAAAAACCAAAACACAAACAAACTCTTAACTGAAATTAAAGGAACATTCTTAAAACCATGGAGATGACATAAAGGAAGAAGGATGTTGAGAATCTGGCTTAGGCTGAGTGGACTTAATTCTTTCAAAATACAATTGAATTCATGCTCATTTTAATACTGAGATTCCAGAGGTGCCAAATTCCACAGAGAATAAAAAAAAATTCACCACATGCCAAATTAACTAACTCCACATAACAAAGTAATGCTCCAGAACAGCTACTCCAAATCTCCACCCAAAAAATGACCACAGGACCTACACAAAGCACTGTCACATTCTGCAAACACTGTCACACGCAAATGAATTCTGACATTTCCTGCTGCCAGAACTGCCTTCATACCATCATGACAATATAATTTAAAATGATCCAGATTTCATAGCTTAAATTAATTTAACTGAAGGTGGGGACTGATTCCCTTGGTGCATTCAACTGTCTTCTGTGGAATATGCACGAAACATTTGCCCTGCCTCATGCCAAAGGTAACTTCAAAATACATTTTAAAGGTCTTAATGATTTAATTGGAGGGAAATACAAGACAGTGCTACCAAGAGGGAAGGATATTGTCAAAAACCCACACATTTTAAATGCGTGTCTAAAAGATACTGTCATGTACTCCTGCCCACAGGGCAATCTAAGAAAGTGAAACAAAAAATTAATTGTACTAGTTAATTAAATGCACTTGTTAATTAAACGCACTAGTGGGTGTTGGGTCACTGCTGTGAAGTGTGAACACCTCAGCACAAAATCCCTCTGGCTAACAGAGAACTCCCTCTCCACATCACACAGGAAAATACTAAACCAGAAGAATCTGCTTGGCTGGCAGATCTAAACCATCTCCAGCCTCCAGTTCCAAACTCAGAATAAGAAACTGGTGGTCTGGGGAAAATTTTTCAATTTTATTTTATCTTTGCAAGGTGGTTATGAAGTTCCACAAATTGGTACCTGTCTGTAGATCTCCAGAAATACATGAACTTTACCTGCCTTCCTGGAATACTATTTTCCCCCCCTTCCTGGTTTTCAGACAATCACATATTGATATTTGAGAGATACATATATATATTTATACATTGTGGTTAAAAAACCAGCTGAGCAGAAGCCAAAAGCTCCAGTTTACATATTCCAGAACTGCTTTTCAAATCATCAGGCTCCTGCAGACATGTTAATACAGCAAACATGAACAATTCTCACAGTTCTTACTCCCTCTTGGTTTTTTTCCCCTCTGAGGTGGAAGCCGAGTGAACGAGCAGAGCTGGAAGAGACAGGAAAGCTGAACACGAAGAGGCAATGCAGAAGCAGCAGCAGTTTTACTCACGTGTGGAGGGAAGGGCTGCAGCCTGGTGATGTTTTCTTCTGGGTAGGTGACCTCCCCCATGGGCAGGTAGGGCTTCTGCCCTGAGCCAGTCTCGTACATGGACATGGGCCTGCTGCCCCGGGCCGACGGGCGCCGCTTTAGGGAGGAATTGCTGCTGGGGTCTGGGTACTCAGAGCCACTTTGCACCTGATAGATATTGGTTGTGGCCTGTCTTCTGAGGCTGGTATTTTCACTCTGTAGCGTTTGGAGCTGAAAGAAATGTTTAGCAGTGGGACTTGGTTTCCTAAGAGCAAGTGCCAAAAGCAAAGTGACCACGCGACACTCGCTCGGCAGCTGTGCTAGAAAATCCAGGTACTGCTAGCTGGGGGTTAGTTTCTATTTCAAAATCTACTTGACTTGCTCGGTATAAGCATAAAACCACCTTTGTTCCAGATCTGGAAATATTTAGGTGCCGATTTCCAGCAGCTGCTGGGCTGTAAACTAAGTTAGATGTTAAAATTGGCTGTCGCAGTCCGAAACACACGACCCGTTCCCTCCAGCCCGCTCTGCTGGCACAGGAATCCTGTGAGAGCATGAGGCTGTGGGGGGAAGGACTGCCAACACAACAGTTTTCCAAGCAAAGGGATCCATTTCAGCAGCCAGTACAAGGACTCAGAAGACTTTAACATAAGGCCCATGAAATCTGACAATGCCAGAACTGCAGCACAGACACCAGAGGCAGCACAAAGGAACTCGAGCTTGCTCTGCAAAGCAAGGAGAGAGTTTAGCTTAGGAAAATTAGGCATCAGCTACTGCTATCTAAGAAGCCAACAAGAAAGCATTTTAAAGCTTTTTATTGTGATGTATTTATTTGATAGTAAAAATGCACCAATTCTGATTATTTTGTGGACTTGGAGTAAGTTTGCTATATTAACATATCGGAAAGAAAGATGCAGTGAAGAAAAAACTGCAGCACAGCAATGATCTCCCTTCTACTACACCACGTAAATATTCTAAAGCCTCATTAATTCATAGGCCCCAAAGGTTTTTTTTTTTACCCTAAATAGACTATATCTGTTTAAAGAAACTCAATATAAGTGAAAAGTTGATTCAATCGATGCAAGAGAAATGTTCAACCAGTACAAGCTGTTGAAAGACCAAGGAAACACCCTGAGATCTCCCAGTGTTCACCATTCCAACAGAATAGAAGAGAATGTTGGCACTTAACAGACAATTCCAATCAGCTGAATTAGCTCAGCCTCAGGTGCAAACAGTCTCACCACCCTCCAAAAGCCCTGCTCTGCCCCAAAACAGCGAGTCCATCCTACAGCCTGAACAACTTTCTCCTACAGCCTGAACAACTTTCTCTACACGTCGCTCTTGCAGGATTGTAATTATTTGGAAAACAGGATTTTAAACACCAGTTAAAGGGATTAATCTGAGGGTAAGCAGCCAGCTCTTTCTAGCCAGTATGGCAGACAGGATAGTGAACTCAGATATAAATTGTCCTTTACCCCACAAAAATATAGAACATTGCACACACATAAGATGTGTGCTGGCACTTGCTTCCTAATTGTTTAAAGCTGCTTATATTGAAGCAAGACAGCAAAACCACACAAGACTTGCAACAACTGCCTTGTCACTTGGAAAACTGATGTCAAAGTTTTGACAGAAGTCAAATCATCCTCATGACTTGCTGGGTCAGATCACCACCAGCACCATGAAAAAACAACGTTCAAAGCATGTGTTGCACATAAACATTTATAGCCTCATGTCTGATCCCACAGCAGTTCCACTTTAAAATGAGTTTTCTCACTGTCCTAATACTGGATTATTTCATCCTCAGTTCCAGCAGTTTTATTCTGACAACTTCAGACACCCCAAGAGCTGGAGGGGTTCCCTCTGCTGTGGCTGTTACCTTTTTCTGCATAATCCTCAGCTCATCGCTCAGGTTGATGTTCACTTTCATTAACTGCTGAATCTTCACCTCAGAAGCCACCAAGGCATTTTTAACCTGCATATATTCCTGGGCTGTCACTGGTCCATCTGACAAGTCTGAATCCAAGCTCTAGGAAAAGGAAGAGAAAAATACTTACACCACTAAGAAGAAGGAAACAAGACCGTGAGATTTCAACAGCTTTTCATGTACCTACTTTAAAGGCATCACAGTTCAAATGGAGTTTAAATTAGTAAGATCCATTAACCAGAATCATTTGAAGTCCTCTATAAAAGCAATCTGATGTCAATTAGCTCTTAGCTCCTCTAAAAACATTTCAGTGACAAAATACTGTTTTATAAGGATTTTTTTAAAAATATGCAGCAGAGAACTGCAAAGTTATAAAAGACAGACTGCTAAATATCCAGTGTGCATATCCCAGGGAAGATTAAAGTAGAACCACCAGGTTTACTGCCATTTGATATCATTCTGCATTAGTCCAGGAATGGTTTAACTCACTTGGACACTATTGGTCTGCTGTGAGTATTTCTTCAGTAGGAAGCAGTAAATGTTTGTGAAACACCATGGAATCACTGATTCAGAGCTTTTTGGCAGATCCAATTATTTCATCGACACAATTAAATCTGTATCTTCTCTCCAAACATACACATTATTTTTCTAGAGAGGTTATTTTTTTTAACAACAAAAATTCCTTAGGCAACAACATTTAATTTTAGAAAGTTCATAGACTTGAGGCATGATCATGAAATCAAGATATCAATTTTCTGGTAATTAATGCAGATCACCTTTATGAATAACACTTGGGGGTGTATCACTATTTCAAGCCTACCTTCTGCCTGTTTGATTTAGCTGCATTTGTTTCCAGATCTATATCTTCATCTGAAGCAACACTGTCGTAATCAGGCTGGTCATTGTCCTGACTTTCACTGCTGTGCTGATTGCTGATTGATTTGAGTATCAGCTCCACATTTTCTGCAGGCCAACACATTAAACACATACTAGTAAGTCTGGAGAAGAAATGGAAGTTCATACTTGGAAAAAAAAATTAATTTAGATCCACCTAAGAGGTATGAATGTTTACTGTCCCGAACTTCCAAGTTTTATGGTTCTGTCTTTTCATTTCTTCTAAGTGTTTGGGCAAGTTAAAATAAGTGGTGAGAATTGTTTAGCAGCTTAATAAAATTCATACAAATTAAAAAATCCCAATAGACTACATTGGACAAATGGGTGGCAGCATTCAAATGAAAAATATAGGGAAAAATTAAGTTAGAGAAGATTCTTTTGTATTTTCTCTCCAGAAAAAAACCAATATATAAAAACAATAGATGTGTCTCTTTATTCAGCACTGCTGAGGGGCTCTGGGAGTGATTAAACTACTGAAGAAGTGCCTGCAAAGGAGCTGACAACAAAAGCTCACTCACCTTTGGAACCAGTGAGAGAATTCCCCTGTTGTCTTCGCTTGGCGTCACTTAAAATATCTATAACCAGTGTAGCAAACTCGTGGGCATTAAATCGAGCCAGTTTCTGCCTTCCCTAAATACAGAATAATGCAGGGGCAAGAAAAAGTACATCCTGTATCAGATGAACAGCTGAGTTCCCAGGAAAAACTAAGACTATACACTTGGAGTTGACTGTTCAACTACATTTATTGCAAGAAGTGTGATTTAAAGGGGAAATGTGAAATTATTTTGACATCTTTCCAAGTAGATGCAACTGTTCTACTAATAATGAAATGCAGTAAAGCAATATCACTTAGGCCTATTTAATTACCTGTAAAATTATTTTTACAGTATTAAGTAAGATTTCATACCTGATTCCTGGTTGAGGAATATTCAGGATTTACAGGAAGAAAAGGGACCACTGTGGTCTCTGTCACGAGTGTGCTGTGGTTCTGAGTAGCAAGCCAAACTGCTCCAGAGGAAAAAAACAAAAAAGAGGGAATAACCTTCCTGTACTGCTTGACAGTATTTCTTTGTCAAATAGAAGACTGCAATTTCAAACACAAACACAATCAATTCAGAGGAAAGCTTTTCCCCAGAGGGCTCTCCATTTTGTGAAAAACAATTAACATCCCCTTCAGGCAGTGCAAGACAAAGCAACTCCCCTCAGCAGTAATTGCTGAATACAGGAGCACTTGAACGGAACATGTGCTTTGATTGGCATCTTGTATGGAAAGCACCAATCCAGATTTGTTTTATTTCATTCCAGAAAGCCTCACTCACCTGCATCTGTTTCCCTTCTGTCAACTTCATCATACACATCCATGGCAAGTTCTTCAAATAAATGATTGCTTAGCTAAGGGTAGAAGAGAATAACTACAGTTGGAAAAGAAATGAAACCCAGTAAGATCTCTGATAACAGAGAATAACAGAAAATGTAAGAGCACAGCTCTGCTCTTGCCTTCAGCCTCTCTAATCCGTAGAAATGCTCCTTTCTCAGCCTGCACAGGCAGCAGACATGTATGATCACCCTATTCCTAGGTACAGAGACAATCATTCTGTTCTTCACTTCTCCTTTCTTGCTTAATGGATTTTTTTTTCTCTCCCATCTGACCACAAAAAGACCTTTTGTGTTTGGGGTGAGGCAGAGGCACTGTGGGAATGAGGTACCAAATGCCACTGGAGATGTGGACTTCAATGAACAGTGAAGGCCCACAAAATACTTGTGTGTTTCAAGCTGTTCCTACAGCAGATGGGTCAAGAGATACTTGTGCTAGGAAGCCTGAAAGATGAAGTGCAGAGTTTGCCACATCTAGAAAAGGAGTTTTACTTACAGACTGAAGCTTCTTCTTGGCTGCTTTTGCCAGTTCTGATACATCCAGACTGCTATGAAAACAAGAAGTGATCATTACATCCGCAGCATTTCATGGCTTCTGCATACCAAAATTCTACATTTTGGTAACTCAAGTGATTAAAATGTCACTTTTATCTTAAATCCCTTAATACTTTAGTATTTTTTACATTATTTTTAACACACTGATGTTACTAATATTGCTACTAAAACATCACAATTAGCGCATTCTTATGCTCTCTTACACAACAATCTTTACATTTAAAACGAAATAATACCAAAAATTCTTTGGAGTATGAATACCCACAGTTTTTTACCCACACAATTTTTATGCCATTACAGTTTTTCACAGCAATTTTGCAAGCAGGAGGTCGGACAGTGGTTTACTTACAGCCGTCTTATTTCCAATTGCACAGCAATAAAAGAGGAACAAGGACTTAAAATTAGTACTTGATGCTTCTTGTACAAATACGATTTCATTGATCACAACCAAAAGTTAAAAGCATAAGTATTACAAAAATCAGGAAAATACTCAATTGGTCCTTAAATTATTTCCACAGTCTGTTTCCTAGGGATTCCCCGTGTGTGTTCCCTTCATAGAAATGTCTCACTTTCTCCCTGTATTTTAACAGTCAACTTCTATAATTTTCTGATTTGTTGCTATCCCAATATTTTTTCTAGGGAAAAAAAAAAGCTTTCAAGACTAATAAAGGCACACATTAAAAAGTTAGAATGGCAACAAGCTTAAAAGGTGTTTCAGAAAGGAAAGAAAACTTAATTTTTAGGGTTTTTTTCACTCTGATGTTTTCAGACATGCGATGGAATCAGCAACTTACCTGTCTGCCATCTGAGGTATAACAAAGTGCTGCCCATTTTTGTGCTCTAGAGATGAAAACAAATTGCACTTTAATAGGTTGGTACTGGCCTACAGTTTTCAATAATACAAGCATCACGCAACATTAAATAATTTCTCTTGCATGTAATTACTCAATTTCCAATTACAGGCAACCAGCAAGTTATAAAAGAAGGCTCCTGCCATGATTTCCAGGTGTTATCAAAGACTCCAATTAAGGCTTATTAGTTATATTGAAATTCCATAAAAAATAAGAATATTAAGTTCTAACACAGGTACCTTTATGGTTAAAAATCTGTTCTAACACAGGTACCTTTATGGTTAAAAATCTGTAAGTGTCCTTGTGTTCAAAAGGCACACACTTAATAGAACACTCCCCTGCTGTTGCATTTCAATTGGAGGAAACTACTTGGAAGAGTTTTTACAGCATATAAAAAACACGTACTTGTGGAAAACCAGGAAGGAATTTTGGTTTTAATTGATGTCTATTTAAAACCCTGCAGTTTTATCCGAATTTTAAAACCATCATCCTTAATCTTGCATCTTATACTTACTTTGGTTCTTCCCGTGTAATTTATATAACATCAGAGTATTTGGAAGGGATACAAAAAGTGCAGTGCCACTGACACAAATACGACACGGCACAGTTTGAGACAGTGACAGGTCTGAGAGTGCAGGTGTTGTGCTCACCTGGTTTCCTGCCACAGAGGTAGAAAGCCAACCTGTCCGTGAGCTCGTACTGGATCTCCACCAGCCGCTCCGCCAGCTCGTGGTGCCCCCCTTGCCTGCTCACACACAGGGGACAGGGCTCAGTCAGTGACACACAGAAGTGGGCAGAGAAAACAGATTCAGTACAAGCCAACGCTGCATGTGTTTGAGAGCATCAACCCATCACAGACTCACAGCCTGGTTCCACCCCGTGTGCCCCAATCCAACCCTTTCCTACAGCAATTCCCGAGTCAACCCCCGCTCCTGGAGCCTGAACTTGCAGAAAAACTCTTGTCTGATTAATTTCCTGTGAGCTGCTAGAACGGCACAGCCTGTGTCACTGGGATCAGAGCTGATGTCTCAGGCACCCAGAACGCAGGCTGTGATCTGATGAAAATATTTATTCCTCATTTTCATTCATTTTCTCTCTCTGGAAAAAGTATTATTAGCATTTAACAGACAAGTTATTTCAGGACAGGAATGTATCTCAGGAGGTCCATCGTGTGATTTATGGACACCAGAGACTCCTACCTCGCATAGTCAACTGGAGTTTTCCCATTGGAATCTTGTGTGCCAGGATCAGCACCATAAACTGCCAATAGCTCTGCTTGCAAAGTCTGTCCTGCCTTAGCAGCAACGTGGAGCGGGGTGTTTCCTTTCTCCTGCAAGAGATTAAGGAAAATACCTACTTAACCAACAGGTGTGAGTAGGAGATTGAAATACAACGTGAATCAGCTGAAATGAGTATAAATAATATGAACTGTCATTGATTGTACATCAAAATAATGAAAAAAAAAATGTTCCTACAGGATGAAAGAAGTTGGCTTGAGCTCCTAAGGAGAGCAGTCGCAAACAGGTCTCCAGATTCCCTGTCCTCACACTGGAATGGAGTTGCTGAAAAAGAAGCAGAATTATATTTCACACAGCAGCAACAACTGTGATTCAGCAGTTGTTTATCAGCCATGCTTTGAGAAACAAGAGTTTGCAGAGTTCTCGCTACAGCTCTTTAGTGTAAAGGGTTTTCTCCAAGTTCACCTCAGTTAATGTCTCTCAACCATCACCTCCAACATCCACACAGATAACCACAAAAAAGGGGCTTCAAGCTGAAGTCAAGCTTTATTTATTTATGTAATAGTGCAGAAAACCAGAAACAGTTAAGGCAAAAGCAAGTAAGGGAAGTCAGTGAGATTTGCCTGGGCTGTCCCAGGAGCCACTGACCTTGCTGAGATCCTTGGCAGTGACACTGTCGTCCTCCCGGCACGGCAGGCGATGCACAAACGCTAACATTTGATATTTAGCCCTGATGAACTCTGCTTTGTTGGGACTGCAACGAGAAATCCAGGCAACAAGAAGGGAAAGGAAAGAAATATCAGTGCTTTCACATGTAATACAGACGCTCCAGAAAAAAGAAAAATTCGCAAGCGAAGACTGAATCAGAGCTTTGTGTGTTGCTGGTGGCAAAGTGAGGCATGGAAAAATATTTCCATTAAAAAACAGCCCAGTGCAGATTGTCTGACCATACAGAGAAAACGTCTGTTACAACCATCAAGTATCTGCAGACTGTAGCATGTGGTGCCTGTTTCTTAAAAGAAATACAGACTTTAAAACCATGCCAACTTAAGATCTATGCTTACTTTACACAGTTATTTACAGTTTAAAATGAAGCACCATAGTCAGGGACAAAAATCTCTCAAGTTTTATTTAATTCCTCAAAGCCCATTTTGTTGGCAGCATTCAGTTAAACTGAAGCACACGGCAAAGAAAAGTCCTTTGACCAAAAGTGCAAGCAAAGGTTCCTCACTGTTCAAGAGGAATCAGTAATTCAGAGAGTAATTCCCATTTTTGCAATAAATTTAAAAAAAAATTAATACTTGAAAAGAAAAAAAAAAACTACTTTAGCCTCGTTCTCTTCCAGCAACCCAACACACACAGGTCCCTATGGATTCCTTGTTGCCCTGTCACTGCTGAATAAAATAACCCCACTTCTCCAATATAACAATTGTGCATTTCCCACTTACTGCACTTTATCCTGCGGGCTGGCCTTGCGCCGCCCGCTCATCACGGAGGCAGGGTCCAGCAGGGAGTGTTCCCAGATGGAATTAGCACCATTGTTGTACAGAGTTTCCACCATCTGAAAGCCAGAACACACAGACATTTTGCTGCTGGCTGCGCTAATCAAATATCTGCAATTATTTTCAAGCAGGTATCAAGCCAAGAGATTCCCACTCTGTGTGCCAGCATCCCCAACCTACTGGGATATCAGAACTGGGCACGTGCTTATGATGTGGAATGTAGTGAGGACCCCCTTAAAATTCTCTGCTCTTCCCAACAGCAGTCCCAGTGAAAAGAAAAATCTTGCATTACACTGAAAATTCAGGTTGAAGCAGATGCACTGCAGAATTGTGAAAGAAAACTTGAGGTGACCTTCCAAAGTAAAGGCATCAAATTCAAAAGGCAAAGGCAATTCTGATTTTAGTGGTGCAGCCCAGCAAAACAAGAGAAACAAAATGAGAATAACTTAGAAAAACAAAGCTTAAAAGGACCAGGCCCTCTCCAACAAAAGTTTAGTGATTTAAATCACATTTTTAAAAATCACTATATCTGGTTTTAACGGAGGAAAACAGCTTTCCTCTCTACCTGCAGCAGTGTTGGAGGCCACGGGGTGTGTTTGAGATGCCTCACTTGGGAGATGTGACGGCCCAGGCTCCTGTGCACACTGCAGCACTCGTCACAGATCAGGATCCCCCTGTTTATGGATGCCCAGCAAGGATCTGCAAAAAAGAAGCCATTCATTATAACACAGGAAGTAACACGACCTTGGATTGCAAAAGCAGAGTCTAAAATGAGCAGCTCTGCCTTTCAACCTTCCCTGCTTAGCCACTGTGTGACCCTGTAAATGTTACAGCCTTGCTGGGGCTCTGGATGCTGGAAAAAATGGGAAACACCAGTCCTTGCACTCAAGGGGGACGTGGGATTCCAAGGACAGCGAGGAGATCTGCAGTGGAAACTTGGGAAAAAGCCCCACTGCTTGCAGTTCTTCCTGTGAAAATACTTTCCCTTCTAAATATAACAGGACACTGAATTTGTCACCACTTTGAAGTGTTTTCCTTGTTATTTTGTGGGGTCCCACAAAAGTATTCCTAACAACGGTGCCCTACCTGCTCTTTGGAAAAACTCTGGGTTTGTTTTTTTTTTTTTAACTTGTCAAAAAATCTTTTTTAGAAACAAATCTATGCACATAAAGTTGCCACAGCACTCAGGCTTCTTCACCTACTACTCAGTTTTCAGTTTTATATATAACAATGTCCTTTAAATTTCCACTTTAAATAATAAAAACATTCAAGAGTGTCATAATAAAAAAGGATACTTATGTGTCAGGTCAAAAGCTCAATAAAATCCAGAATTCTCACACAAAATAACTTCATCTCTCACCAGACCCAAACTGAACCATCTTGTAGGCAGCCCAGAAAGAAAACTGATGGGAAGCGAAGCAGTAAATAATACATATGAGCTATTATGTAGCTTCAGACATCAAAAGGCATAAAATCAAGTAGGAATGGCACATTAGGTTGAAACAATAAATGCCCACAGGACACCAAACAGGTCCCTCGGCTGCTCAGAGCTCAGTCTCCAGAAGAAACTCCAATTTCTGTCGGTGACACGTGAAACTCAACGTGCCACAACCCTGCAGGAACAGGCAACTGAGCAGCCAGACACAGCTTCAGACCTAGCGCATCCCAGGAGAACAAAATAGGAAATCAAGATCTCTCTTCTTTTGGAAAAATCTTAATTTCAAATGCAGAGATGAGTCTGAGGCCAACTAAGCGAGTACAAGGCGAGCCTGGTATCTGATGAGAGAACTTCTGAGTGCTGTCAGAACACATCTGAGCAGTGGTGCATCACGGAAAAGTCTCCTCTGACCCATGCAACAAATCCTTGCAAATGAGATGTGATCACAGCTGTGGTTTCTGAGCAGAGCTGATGATCCGGGTGTGCTGCGGGCAATGCAGGCAAACCTGTCCGAGCCACGAGGGACGGGAGCATCTCCTGACCCACCAGAACCAGCCCAGCCCAGAGCCAAATTAAAGCAGGTGTTTTAGAGAAGAAGAACTATAAAAAACAAATTAACAACAAGCACGTAACTTCCTTTTGAAGTCATTCCATTATTTAACAACTTTCACTCCCAAGAAGAAAAGGAATAGCGATGGAGTGAGATGCATTCAATGGCAATCTAATGACCCAAACTGAGGCAGCCTTCCAGATTAATGAGCCTGGTCCCTTCTTGTTAGAGACAACCTCATCACACACAGACCGGATCCTTAGGGATCCTTCCCCTTGCCCATTCCCAGGCTGTTTGTGAGCATTGCTCTGCATTATCAACAGTCAGCACTGGGGGTTTTCTTTACCTCCACCTCAACACCCAATGCCCCTGGATATTTCAGGTTTAAATTTAATGCAGTGAAGTGTGTGTCCTGGAATTTGAGTCATTTTTAAGAGGGACCTAATTATGGATTAGAATATGCTTAAGCCAGTACCAAAATACACAGAATCCCAGAATCACTGAGGTTGGAAAAGACCTCCAGGATCATCGAGTCCAACCTGTGCCCGATCCCCACCTTGTCACCAGCCCAGAGCACTGAGTCCCATGTCCAGGCCTTCCTTGGATACCTCCAGGGATGGGGACTCCAAACCTCCCTGGGCAGCCCCTTCCAATGCCTGACCACCCTTTCCATGAGGAAATTCCTCCTGATGTCCAACCTGAGCCTCCCCTGGTGCAATCTGAGGCCATTTCCTCTCATCCTGTCCCTGTTCCTTGGGAGCAGAGCCTGACCCCCCCCTCCTGTCAGGGAGTTGTGCAGAGCCAGAAGGTCCCTCTTGAGCCTCCTTTTCTCCAGGCTGAGCCCTCCCCAGCTCCCTCAGCCACTCTTGCTGCTCCAGACCCTTCCCCAGCTCCATTCCCTTCCCTGGACACGCTCCAGCCCCTCAATGTCTGTCTTGGAGAGAGGGGCCCAGAGCTGGACAGAGCACTCAAGGGGCCTCAGTGCCCAGCACAGGGGTGGTCACTGCCTGGCCCTGCTGCCCACGCTGGTTTTGATACAAAAGACAATTGGGGAGAAGCTGCGGGGCCGGGCGGGCGCTTTCAGGAACCTTGCAGGGTGGTTGAAAACAGGAAGCGTGAGATGAAGACAAGCCCGGCCGTGGGTTTGAGAAGCGAGCTCCTGCCTCAGGATAGGAAGTGCAGCACAAGAGCTCCTGTAAGATCACCTCGTGTCAAAGAAAACCCTCCTGTGTACGCTGCCACAGAGACAAAGGGGGCATTGCTGAGGTTCCAGGGGAAGTGCTAATTAATGCAGGTGCCAGGCACACCTGCTGTGATGCCAAGGCCGCAGCCCCCAGGGCTCCTGACACAGCCCCCCTGCACCCACTGACAAACCCTCCGGTTTAGGTCCAGGAAGGGGTAGATTAATTTTATTTACAAAAGGATTAAATTAAGATTTCTTTAAGCCAGTGGATTTCTAGTAAATAAGTAAAGACCTGGCAGTGCTCTAATGTCACAATAAAAGGCCGGGTTACAGGATTACCCCAGCAGTGATTCCGATACCCCGAGGAGCTTAAGGAACACAAACATTCACACAGCTTTATCTCAGAGTCAGAACACCCCTGACGTGTGAAAGCACAGATAGGCTTCCTTGTGTGATAGGGATGACTGCCTGCCTGAGAGATGCCAGCTCCATGTATTGTAAAACCCAAATTCTACAAAGATACAAGTAGAATCCCACACAAGTTTGGGTTGGAGGGAGATTAAAGCTCACCCAGTTCCACTCCCTGCCATGGGCAGGGACACCTTTCAGTAGCCCAGGTTGCTCCAAGCCCTCGTCCAACCTGGCCTCGGGCACTTGCAGGGATGGGGCAACCTTCTCTGGGCACCCTGTGCCAGGGCCTCACCACCCTCACAGGGAAGAGTTCCTTCCACAAAAAAGAAGAAAGTAACTTCCTGGAAGTTAATTTGGAATTTTTACCGTTTTTTTAAACATAACTCAGATTTAATAAAAGTTGTTCTCCCCTCTCCCACATTCTATCTTCTGCCAATTCAAGTGTTATCTACATTACAGTGCTTTAATTCATTAATTAAGTGCATAATTAATTAATTATATCGGGAGAACCCGCCCAGAACGCAAACAGCAAAAACTAGAGAGACAGAAAAGATACAGACAGAACAAACACACAGAGCTGATGAAATAAAGCAGGACAGTTTTAGATACAAGAGCAGCAGAACTACAGATGGGCAGGAGACGCCAACAGCCTTTCTAAAGGCAGGATCTGTTTCCATAAGCTCCCAAACGGATCTGCAGTGGGAGACGTGTCTCCCCGAGCATGTCCGCGTCTCCAGACACCTCAGCACAACTTTCCTTGGAAGCCCGAGACACCTACACACCACCTCGACCGTGGGACAAGTCCTACTTTAACTCCTCCCTGACCCTGGGAATACGGGAGTGGACGCACGGCTCCGAACCCAGCCCCGCTCTCGCCTTCACAACTCCCGCACAACAGCCACCGTCCCTTCCAGTGACACATTCCCAACCTACGCCCTCCTCCCACCTCTCAGCCCCGTGACTGGAAGGTGGATTTCTGTCAGCTTTCCTCCTTCCTAAATTGGGGAGCTCCACGTTTCCTTTCTTGCCGTTGGGTGTCTACAGGATGTTCCCCGGAGCTCTGCCCCCCCCCCCCCCCCCCCCCCCCCCCCGGCCCCGGGGGGGGGGNCTTTAAGGTCCCTTCCCACCCAAACCATCCCGGGCCCTTCACAGGTGCAGCGGCGGCCGCTCCGGGGCGGTGACACCCCGGGGCCAGCGGCGTCCCCGGGGGCCCCCGGCCCGAGAGGGGTGCGCGGGACGAGCCCGCGCGGTGCCGGTGGCGGTGCCGTGCCTACCCTGAGCGCTGCAGTCAGCGCAGACCTCGCTGCTCCTCAGACGCTTCGCCATCGCGGGACCGGCGGCAGCGGCGGCAGCGGGGCCGGTAACGGGCCCCGCCAGCCCCGGGCCGGCCCCGCGCATGCGCGCCGAACCACCCAGCGCCGCTCCACATGTTGCCCGCGCCGCCATCTTTTCTCCTGGCACGGGCCTGCCTTAGACTGAGCTCCGGTTCAGCGGCGCAGCACCGAGCGCTCCCGCCCGGGGCCGCGCCCGCCCGCCCACTGCGCCCTCCCGGCGGGGTAATGGGAGAGACGGGGCCTCGGAAGCCTGGTGGAAGAGGCCACTTTGCAGCAAGCCCTGCCCTCACCCGCCATGGCGGGCGGGCGAGCGAAACCAAGGCCGGGCGGAGGCGGGGTGAGAGCGGCCAGTGCTGAGCGTCCTCCCCCGCGCGGAAGGCAATGGGACAGCTGCGGGCGGGACGTTCCATCTGTCCGCCCGCAGAGGGGGAAGGGGAGCAGCTTCCGCTTTCCGTGCGGTTGTCCGGGGCGGTGGAGTGCGGGGCACCGCGAGGAGTCCCCCTGCTCCGGCCGCGCTGTGGTTCGTCCCAGCCGTCCCAGGAGGGACAGGGAAGAGGGACTGGGTCGGCTGAGGGGGCGAGATCGGGGAGACCCCCGGGAGCGGGGCTGAGGGGGCGCCGGGGGGAGACCCTCGGGAGCGGGGCGCTGCGAGGGCCACCAGGAGCAGGGGAGACCCCCACGGTGGGGTTTTGCATGGGGCTCCCCTTGGAGTGGGGTGACGGGTTCATAGGGGGTTGTGGCCCGGGCTCGCACTCGCACACCTGGGTCAGGTGGGTGCCAGGAGAGACGAGAAGCTGAAGGGGTCAGGGCTTGAGTAACTTGGGGTCTCCAGAATCCAGAGAGGGGAAGAGTGAGGGGCCCTGGCTCCCCCTCCCCAGGTGTGTGCCGGGATGAGCTCCTCTGGCGGGGCCAGCAGCGCGTTCCCCCTCCACGTCCTGGTCTGGAATAACGACTACAAGCGGCTGGACGAGGAGCTGCAGGACCAGGTAACGGGGGGCCCGGGCCCTGAGGGGGCTGCTGTGGGGGCTGGTGGCCCCAAAAGAGCTTGTGCCATAGTGCGGGGCTTGGTGCCCCTCGCTCTCTGCTGTGCCAGGGAGAAGCACCCTGGTGGTAGTGCCAGGAGCGTTCGCTGGGCTTGAGGGATCCCTGCACTCCGTTAGCTGTTTATTTGTGGTGTGGGAGTGATGGAAGAAGGTGTAGGAATATGCTTTTATGTCAGATACTAAACGTTGGCTTCCCATCTGTAAAGCTTTGCTCTAAGTATTCCAGTGCAGCTGCAGAGTAGCTCTTTGGGAGAGTTAGGAGTCTCTTAAGAAGAGCAGCTGTGATGGACATTAATTTATTTATTAAAGCAATAAGTAGTGTTTATCTTAATGGGAAGTCAACGTGCACCAAAGGTGGCTGCTGCTGCCAGAGATCAAACCAGCCCCTACCTTGCTGAGCACGCTCAGTTCTCGTAGATTTATTGCTGTCCAAGATTGGGGCCAGAGTTTTTATATTGGTTGGAATGTTTTCAGCATCTCTGGTAAAAAAAAAAAATGGATCATTGTTCCGTGCTGGAGAGTAGAAAACACAAAGCTGTCCCCTCTCTGGGACATGATGACGTAAGGAAACAGCCTGAAAGCTGCAGCAGAGCTCGAGCAGCAAAAATCTTTCTGGCTGAGCTGCTGTGGAAAAGCTCTGACATGGGCTAGAGTGAGGTACAGTTAATAAGCAGAGCTGATTAATTAATTTTACCTGACACCACAAGTACATGAGCCCAAGACCAGCTGTGCCACCTCCTGACTGTCTCCTGCAGCTCTAACAGTGCACCTGACTTACTAATTCCTGCTTAGAGCATGTTCCTGCCCTGGTTTGGGAGAATCTTTGGAATGCAGTCACTTTTTATCTAATTTATGTCATCTTATGCGTTAACAAAATCTTTAACCTCGCTGGCACGTTGCTCCTGTGTGTTTATTCCTGACACCTGTGAGAGTTTGTCCTTAAATAGGGATCACTCGGCAGCTCCCACCTGTGGAATGCTGCTTCCTCCCTCCGTTCCCTGTGGAAACCAGCAGCGAGTGAAGATGGACTGTGTCTGTCCTTTACTTCCTTTACCTGCTTTAAAACACCTTCTTCTTTTTTTAAAGTATTCCAAAGATATATTTCCTCCTGCTTCTTTGGGATGAGCTTCCTGCTGCCGGAGGGGCGCGTGAAGGGATCGAAGCCGCTTCCCAGCTGCAGCTGGAGTGGCAAACTGGGTCGGGCATGTGGGGACCAGGGAACAGCAAAAAAGACAGTGGGGAGGGACCCTTGGAGCCCTTTACCTGTTGGTGCTGCAGTGTTGGAGCTGCAGGAGGTGGGGAAGCAAATTAATTAATGTTCCACCCCAGAAATGAAGGTGCATTAAACCGAAGCTCTCCCCACTCTGTGTGAGATATTCTGACTTGATGCTGTCAGATAACGCTGTTAACGTGCATAATAACCTTCCTTTCTCATTCTGCTATTGACTTTCCCCTTTTCCTTTAGTTATAGATGCTCTTCTGTTTCAAATCTCTAAGCTAATAGTGAAAAATGTGTAAGGTATGAGTATGTTGTGCTTGCATGTTTTGGATATTTGTGCCTGTGTAGTTTACTTTTTATTTTAGTGACTCGAATAGAGAATGCCCTCACTTCTCATTGTGCTGTGTGTGCTTTGTGAAACACCATCTGCTTCTGTCCTTTCCAAAAGTGCTGTCCAAAATCCGTGTTGTATGCCCTGTTGCCTTTTTTTCCCCCTTTCCCTCCCCATTTTGTTGAGCAGTTTAAGCCCTTTGTGGGGTCTCAGGCTCTCGGCTGTCCGTGGGGTGATGCACACGGGCGAGAACTCCCATCTCCTCCTGACCCTTCTGGAGGGAGACAGAAGGGAAATAATGACAGAAAAAAAGAAATGAGAAGCATCAGCAAGAACTCCTGCCCTGCAGTTTTTGGGTCGTTTCACAGGCCCCGTTCCGCTTCTCCTTTTTATTCACGTGGGGAAGCGGGAAGGGCGGTGCAGTAAGAGTTTGGGAGCGGATCCGTGGGAATGGCAGGGAATATTGACTCCTGGATTAGGCCTTTGCTTGTGCAAGCTCTGACGAGCTGCGGTGTTTCTCTCTCGGACACCGACAGGATGTTGACCAGCGGGATCCGCGGGGCCGGACCTTGCTGCACTTGGCTGTTTCTTTGGGTTACATCGAATCTGCCAAGGTCCTCCTGCAGCACAAGGCAGATGTGACCAAGGAGAACGCGCAGGGATGGACGGGTAAGGACAGCCTGGGGTGTGATACTGTCAGCAGCAGATGGTCTTTGTTTTGATGTGGATTTTTGGTCAGCGAGCACAAGGCGACACGAGGCTGTGGCTGGGTTTCTTTCAGTTTTGCACGAGGCTGTCAGCACAGGGGATCCGGAGATGGTCCAGTTGATCCTGCAGCATCGGGACTACCAGCAGACCTCCATGACCCTCGGAGGAGTTCCTGAGTTACTGCAGAAAATTAACGAGGTAATTGTTTATTGAAATGTGAACTCTCACTCCGGACTGAAATCACTGCTTGAATTCTCATTCAAGTGGTTCACTTAAGTGAACTACTGCAGTCAGCTGGGCAATTGTGTTTTGTTCCAACCTGCTTGTTCCATAGTGCTGAGGGACATAGAGGCTTTTTTTGACTTTGTTTCAATCCTTTGTCATGAACTCCAACATGGGAGGCTGAATCTTGAAGGCATTACTGCCTCTCCAGTAAAACAAGGAAGAACAGCTCCCCAGATAGCAGCAGGGGCAGGGCAGTGGCTGTTACTGGTACTTTCAATTGCTACTTTCAATTTCAGTTTTAGCATTCACTCATCATTTATTTCTCCAGTTCTGCTCCTCTTTTTTTCTTCCTTTATGTAAAATGTTCATGGGAAATGCTGCACTGAATGTCAGAGTAAAACTATTTCATGAAGTATTCATCAAGTCTTTTCCTTCTGCAGACTCCTGACTTTTATGTGGAAATGAAATGGGAGTTCACTAGCTGGGGTAAGAATCCTGCTCCTTGTTACCAATTCCGAGCTGCAAAAACGAGTTACAAATGTCCCACAACACAGGCAGGGAAATATCTGCTCCCCGGATAATCTGCTCCTCTCTTCCCTCTCAAAATGACCTCTTGTGTTTTTGTTGCACAATTATTCTTTGTTTCCTGTTTATTTGGTTGGTTGGTTGGTTTTTAGTAGTGGAGAATTTAGCTGTTGTTGCAATTGCTGAAGACTTTTCTTGGGGTTTTTTTTACCTGTCCCTGGCCATCCACGACTGAAGTGATTGTGTGTCATCTATGGATGCACTGGCTATTTGGGAAGTAACCTGCTTTTCCCTGAAAGGAATGAACACTAGGCCTCACAGCTGACTAAATATTTCAAATATCAAGCTATTAGACTGCCAGGGATGGGGTTTATGCCATTTCACATCTTTCAGTCTGAACAAATACAGTCTTCCTTTCCATATTCATCTTTAAATTAGGCGGGTTTTGCCCTGAGCTGGTTGTTCCGAAAGCTAAAGAGGATCAGTATCTCACCTCCTCTGGAATGACATTCCCAGGAGTGAGCAATCCCTGTGCTTGAGTTCATTTCCTCTGTGCTGCACCTCTTGCACATTTTCCCTCTCTGTTTCTCCCAGTGCCCCTGGTTTCCAGGGTGTGCCCGAGCGACGTGTGCCGCATCTGGAAGAGCCGGGCCAAGCTGCGCGTCGACATCACCTTGCTGGGCTTCGAGAACATGAGCTGGGAGAGGGGCAGGAGGACTGTCATCTTCAAGGGAGAAGGTAAAGGGTTCACCTGCCAGCACTACTGATCCCCAAATACGTGTGAGCACAGTGAGAAATCCTGATTTTACACAAGAAGGCCCCTTGTGTTTTACAAAGGTTTTATGCTTATATTCGTGTCTGATAGAGACACTGTTTTGTGATGGCTTAACATCTTTGCTTTGAGCAAATCTGAGGTAAAAATTCGGTCGTAGGGCTAAAATTTCAGTGTTTTACTCAGTTTTCCTCCTTCTGTTCTGCTGCCCCACGTACAAAAAAATAATTTTAGTCCCATCTCCAAGTTTGATCCCAGCTGAGTGCAAAAACACCCCAAATTGATACACGATACACCCCCAGCTTTTCACCCTGGAACACTTGCTGAGTTTTTCAACTTGAACTGTGCCTTTTCCACCAGACACTGGCGGCTGGGCAGAGCTCATCGAGATCAACCACGACGACAAGTTTGTCACCACAGAGAGGTTTGAGATCTCCCAGCACATGAAGCGTTTGACGTTGGGGTCCATGACGCCCAAGAGGAAAGACGTGGAGAGACGCCTCACATCTCCAATCATCAGCACGTGCCTTGATACCAAAAACATTGCTTTTGAGAGGTGAGACAGAGAGTTTCTCTTAGCAAATAAACATTTTGGTGTTATGTTTGAAAAAAGCTTTAATGATGAGCTCTCAAAAGCTTTGATAATAAAAACTTCTAGGGCTAGGTCTGAAATGACTTCAAGCTTCATAAACCACTAGATAAAGAAATTTGGGTTGGTCAGCTTGCCACTATTGCTTGGCAAAAAGCTCCCAGTTGAAAGAAATCATTGGCAGAAAAATTTGAAGTTTCTCATATTAGTGGGATGGAATCATTAAGGTTGGAAAAGGCCTCTAAGATTGAGTCAATTGCTCATTGCAAATTTGCATTTCACTCAAATCCACGTGCTGGAACTAATGGACAAGAACTTGGATTTGGTAACAAGTCAACTCTCACATGAATACTTTAAATAAATGTGTACATTGTGTCTTTTAACAGACACGTATTTGTCTTCTTTCATTACTAGACTATTTATCCAGGTATCTGGGGTTAATAATCTGTTAAATGTTAAAAATCAGATTTAGAAGAACCAGGTGGGGGCTGTGTAGAAATGCAGCTGTGTAGACACTTGTGGTGTTCCCTTTTTGTCAGAACCACATCTGGATTCTGGGTATGGAGGACAGAAAAATCAGAAGGTGTCAATGGTTACGAAGCCAAGGTAAAGCCTGTTCTGTTCTTCTGACAGGTCCTGCAGCAAACTGAAGTCTGGTTGTGCTTTTCCTGTATTTCCTGACTATTTCAGGTCTTAAAATTCCTACTGGGACATTTATTGTGTTGCCAGCAGAATTGGGCTGGAGTGAGGAACTTCCAGGCTTGCGGGAGGGAGGGAACCTGTGTGCAGGAATGTCACCAAGGGATATAGGGGGAAAAGGGGGATTGAAGAGGGGAGAAGAAAGTTCAGCAAAGCTGCCAGCAGTCCTTCCCTGCCAAAGGCTGGCACTTAACTCGTGCTTGAACACTGCCATTGTTTCAGTGTGTGAAAGTTGAGGAACCTATTGAATTGCCCTGAGCACTCTGTAATAACAGCATTGCAAGGGACCAGCAGCCTTGAGTGGCATCATGAATTCCTGAATTGGACTCTGCCCTGCTCCTGAGTCACAGCTGCTTAGAATGGTTCCACCTGACACTGGTTTTGACCTCCATTTCACCTCAGTGAAATATTTTTTGAAGGTGGCTTTACAGCCTTACTGTGGTAGGAATTTAAGTTCAGAATCACAAGATTTAATTTCCCTGATTCTGTGTTTACTCCAGGTTTGGGAATTGGTGCAATAAATTACATGTTTTTAATTTCATTCCCCAGAAGAGTTAAGTGCTGAGTAGCTTTTACATTTATCCTAAGGTTTTTCCTGGTGAGACTGCAGGGCTGTTCAGCTGGACAGGGTGTTCATTAGTGTTCCTGCAGAACCAAACTGTCACTAAATTTCATTTCTGAGGTCTTACAACTAATCTCTGTTTAGAAATAGTGTTCCCTGACGTTCCTTTTCCATTCCCTCCTAAAATCTCTTGGAAATGCCTGTCTGGTGTTGAGGTCGGTTCAGTTAGTTTTGTGTACATGATGTTTTACTGGGGAACTCTTTTTTTTTTTTCTTTTTGTAACCTGTGATCCTTCTTGGGTTTTGTCCCTGTATTTTTTTGTAAGGTCTACATGGCAAACAACGTGAACGTGATCACACGGATCAGAACAGAACATTTAACAGAAGAGGAGAAGAGGAGATATAAAGGTATCTTCCCCATAGGAAAATTGGAAATAAGTAGAACCCTTTGGCTCTCTGACACCTCCTCTGTGTGACTGAAGAACTGAGCGGACAAACAAGGAAATTCTCTTCTTGCTGGCTTTGCCCTGCTTTACTTTGACATGTTCTGTGTTTGAGGCAGCTCATTATTTCACTCTTAACCTACAAATGAACCTGGTTTTATCCCAGCTGTATTTAGAGGAAAGAAAAGCCCTTCAAACCTGTTGGAAGTTTACTGACAGTTTTAGAAGGCTGCACTTTTCTGCTCTGAAATGTATTCCTGCCCTTACTTCACTTTGGCCGCGGATACAAGATTCACAGGGGCTTTGTTTGGGTGGAATTTTTGTTTGCTTTGGTCCACTAATTTCTTGTGGTGTTTGTATTAGAGTAAAGGGTGACCAGCCAGTAACTTCATATGGAAATTCTCCTACCCTGGGGCCACCGAGGCACTGGGACTCATAAAGGTGCCTGCTAATCAAAAAACCCACTGAAAATCTGTGCTCTGTTCTTTGTGTTGTACCTGTTTTATACCATCTGCTGTAGGTTCTGGGCTTGCCTGGTAAAGCTCACAGGAGATCTGAACAAACTTCCCTTTGGCTTGGAAGCCCAGCCCGAGTGCCAGTTTTATTGCTAATTAATACTAATGGCTGTTTTTTGTTTTCCCTCCTGTTACTTGAAGCTGACAGGAGCCCTCTGGAATCATTCCTGGGGACAGTGGAGCATGAATGTGGTGCTCAGGTGAGTGTCTGGTGTCAGCACAGGTCACTGTGCCAGCAGGAATTCCTGGTGCGTGGAGTCACCTCTTGTTTCCTTAGTTTGGCAGCAATTTTGATTATGAGGTTTTCGTTTCCCCTGAGGATGTTTTTGTTTGGTTGGAAATAGGTGAAATTTAAGATCCCTTCCAACCCCAACCATGCCCTGATTCCACATGGCTTTAGAAACTCCCTTGCTTCTGTCCATACTAAGGAACAGTGGATAATGGATTTGCTGGCTCTCTGTCAGGATGTCATTGCACATTTACAGGGATTTAGAGATTTTGGGTTCAAATTCTCCATCAAAGGTTTGACTTTAGTAAAGGATTTGGAGCCTGGAAATGCTGTGGCTCGTGTCTGCGCTTCTGGTTGGTTTCTAGCTTTAAAGTATCTAAGTAGATTTTTCCTGCCTCTGAAAAGCTTGGAGATTTTTAACCTCAGTAAAACCAGCCTAATAACAGCTGGTATTTCTGGCTGTGTGTCACCGTGTCTGAAATAGGGAATGAGTTACTCCACAAAGGGTAACTTAAAAGTTTCTTGTAGTAGCCACTGTCTGTTCAGTACTTTTTGGGTTGTTTTTTTCCCTCTCTTTCCTTCTAGAGTACGTCCAGGACAACAGAGTATGCTGCACCCAACAATCCCACTGCTATTACTCTGGAGGAATACTTCAACCCAGAATTTGATTTGAAGGGCAGAGACATAGGAAGACCAAAGGAAATCACCACTAGAACACAGAAGTGAGAAATACCATTTTAACTGTTTCTAGTTAGTCTCTTCCCAGTTATCTAATCCCTGGGAACCATTTTTACAAATATCCAGTGTGGTTTTCCCCCCAGCTTTCACAATTAATCAGAAGAGAGACCTTGAAGTATTCAGCTATAATCTATTTTTAATTCCACTGAGTCAAAGCAAACATTTGGGCTGGTGCTGTAACTTGTTAGTAACCTCCTGTTGCTGCCCAACTGCTTGTTTTGCTTTGCATCTGTTCCTAAACTGTGAATTTAGGATGCTTTTATCCTGTTTTGTCTTTCAGATTTAAAGCAACCTTGTGGATGAGTGAAGAGTTCCCCTTGTCTCTTATGGAACAAGTCACTCCAATCATCGACCTGATGGCCAGAACCAGTGCTCATTTTGCCAGGCTTAGGGATTTCATCACTCTGGAATTTCCACCAGGATTTCCTGTCAAAATTGGTAATATGTAGCAATTTTTATTGTAGCATCTTGTCCAATTTTCCCTTTGGTTTTGCAATATATTATTTACAAAAACCGCATTAGCCTTTTACTCATCTTTTACTATCTCTAAGTGATACCTAAAACATTGTCTTGTACATCTGGAATCCACAGAATCCAAATTCTGAATGAACAATTCAGAAATATCATTTTATAGACAGTGTCATTTCAGTGAGAATGAGCTGTTGTCAGCCCCTTTCCTCTTAACCTTCAGTGCCTTGATTTGGCAAATCTCATTTTAAAACAAGAGATCTAGAGAGAGGTTGAGAATAACTAAAGCCACCTTCTTGGTGAGGTGAGTTACTCTGTGCTTTGTCACTGTAGGAAGCTGTTGTGGAACATACCCCATAAACGTGTAAGGGTTTGATGTGGAAGTGAATAAGAGTTCTCATTTTGACAGAAATCTTGTACTCTCACAGAAATTCCCCTGTTTCACGTCCTGAATGCCCGAATTACTTTTGAGAATGTCAACAGCTGCAGGACAGCTGAGAGAACCTCTCCTGGAGGTGCACAGAGTGATGCAGGTAAGGGGTGGGAAGGTGCAGGGATTCCCACCTTTTTTACATCCCTGTCTGTGGAATGCACAGAGGAGAGAGAAGCTGGACTGCGGGGAATGGAACAGGGGGAGCTGCCATGTGCTATCCTGCAAAAAACATTCATCAGAATCTTTGAAGTTACAACTTGTTACAAGCAGGGGCACGGGGTATTTTTAACTTCATTTGGCTTCTGCAGGTGCTAATTTCGAGGTCGACCAGTCGGTGTTCGAGATCCCCAAATCCTACCACGTCCAGGACGATGGCAGGAACATCCACGTGCAGGATGAGGATAATGAGATCATGCAGTTTGCCATCCAGCAGAGCTTGTTGGAATCTGGTGGAAGTAAAGTAAGTGCTGGGATCTGTGCAGTGGCAGCTTGGGCAAGGACTGTGCAGCAAGAGCTGAAGTAAACTGGTGTAGGATCAGTTTTCCTAAGACCTCAGAAGATAAAAAACATGTATTTCAAAGAAGAATTGAGGGTGGTTTAAGGGTTATTTCCAGTGAGTGACTCTGCAGACGTGGTAACTGCTGTGGAATTGTCTTTGCCCATCTCTAGGAATTGGGGGTGCATTCCAACGGAGCAGTTGCGTATTCCCAGGACTTCAGTATCCAGTATCAGAAGTAAGTACCTTTTTTTCACATCAAACCATGCAGTGACAGAGCAAAAATACCCCCAGCAGTAGCCTGAAGCAATTTGGCAAATTTTTTTTTGGGTGTATGTGAGTAGCAGATGCACAAAACTCAACTCAAAGTCTCTTCTTGTGCTTCTTCCAACTTTTCCAAGAAACAAGAGCTCCAAAGTGGGCCTCCCTGGTTTATGTAGTGTAGTTCTTCCCAGCTGGTCTGTGCATACAACAGATTCTTTATCCCACAGACAAACCCAGCCCTTCTCTTCAGCTCTTAAAACTCTGGATTTGATCCCTCTGGGTTGAATGTTTGGTTATTAGAGGCTGCACACTTCAAGGCAGCTCTTCTTTCTTTCCAAAATCCTTATGTAATCCTTAAAAACATAGATTTAATGGACACTTAGAAATGGGCTCTGGTGTCTGTGGAGCCTTTCTGCAGTTAAGTGCAGAGAAACCAAGAACTGAATCCTCTGGGTTCTTCTGTAAGTGGAAAATCCTTTAAACCAGGTGAGGATGCTTTTAGAGGCCCACTGAAAACGTAACTGTTGGTATCTGTGAAAGATCCAAAGGAATCCAGGTTTGACACTGGGAATTTTACAGGTGTTGGAGCAGCTGCTCTCGTATCCTCAAACTGTTTTCTTCCCCCTGGGAGAGATTTTCAGGTTTGTGAGACTGAAACAGTTGCCAGGAAGGATCATTGCAAGGAACATGAGACAGGCCCTGTCTCTTTTACTTCTCAAAGTTGTTCTTTTCCATCAGGGCACTGCAGGAGAGCTTTCTGACCAGAGCAGGCAACTCCCACGGCAGCAGCTCCGGTGAAACTTCCAGCTTTGAGAAAGACTTGCAGCTTGCCATGGAATTGTCCGTGCGGGAGCAGGAGGAACAGGAGAAGCAGCGTCGGGAAAAGGAAGACGCAGAGCTTCAGCAAGTTTTACAGCTCTCTCTTGTGGAAAAATAGCTCCTGAGCGACCTCCTCCTGAAGCAGGGATGACCAAATCTGCGTACAACTGGAGGTTTTCGGGGCTGTCGGTCTGAAGACCACTCCTGGATTGCTTAAGGAAAACGTTTCACCTGCCTTCTAAGTTGGCATCAGCTGCAAAAACCTGATTTATTTTTGTTTGGGGGAGTTCCAGATCACAGGACTCCACGTTTGGCTCCCCAACCATACAGTCTTAGCTTTGAAGGAAATGTTTTTATCTAAACTTATTTATTGAAGAGCAGATGGAAATTTGCTTTGCATCAGGATATAGGATTGCAGTAAAGCTTGAAAGCCTGATTTGTGGGGAGTTCAGGAGGGAAACTTCATTACTTACCAAAGAAATACTCATCTGCTTCATTATTTCTCAATAATTCAAAGCCATTGCCTGTTTCTCCAGCTGTTTCATGGGAGAGCATCTCCCTGCCTATACACACACGGTAGTTCTTCATGCTGACAGATGTTCTCTGTTAGTTTTGTTCAGATGTGGTTCTCTCTCCTCTAGTTACTGAGATTTTTGGCTTAAGAGGGATAATTTTATACTTGAACAGCTCATCCAAGCTCCAGCTTAAACTAGTGCTTTCTGAAAAAAGGACAAAACAAGTAGCCAGTAAAATTTTAGATGCTGAAACGGGACCATCAGTCCAGTACAGCAGCAGTTTCTGCAGAGATTCCAAACCAGCTCGTTCCCGTGGTCAGAGGGCAGCAAGAAATTAAGGGATAGATACAGGTGCTTCTTTGGGATCTCTTGGTGTGCATGGCTGAGCGTGGGTGCTAAATGCAACCAGGAAAAGAGTGCAGGAGAGATTTTAATGTATCCTTGCTGGAAGAGAAGTTTTAATTCTGCGAGGGAAACGCGTGTTGCTTTTTAAAACCCCAGCGCTTGTCCTTCATGTGAATACATCTATTTTTTTACCTGAATATTTTTATTGATTTTAAACCAAACCACTAGGCCTACGCTCATCAAACTGGTCTCGTAACGGTTCCTAGGTCTGTTCTAACCAGCTTTCCTCAGGTTTTTGGCCACACAGGATCTTTGTAGCTCTTTTATCTGCACTTCTGTCGGCGTTTACAGTACTCACACTGTGACTCTTGAGTGCACTCCACAAGTACACGATGCACAGCCACAGGAAAGCCTTACAGCTGTTAAATGTGAGCAATATCCCTCTGCTCTGGCTGGCAGGAGTGGAGGAACCTTTGGTACAGCTGCTCTGAGCTTGCTCCTACCCCTGCTCCTGTTCCTCAGGCTCAACAGGGCGGTTCTGGGTGACCAACTATTCATTAACCAATGTAAAATCACTATAAAATGGACTTGAGCATGACCAGTGGGGCAGTTGGTAACTTGGAACCCTATTTTAAATGAATAATCCATTGTTTTACATAGGAAATGACTACAGTTCCTTCAGCATGCACTAGGACCGGCCTCTCCACGCTGGTTTTGTTCCCTGGGACAGCTTGCATCCCTAAAAACATCTCCCTGGGTGCTGTGGGACTGGGGACTGCCCTGCACGGGGGCAGCGGGCTGGGCTGGAATTTCTTTCTTTGCAGAGGGGGTAACTGTGAGTGTCACAGTTGGGAAAAGGGAATAGGCCTCGTGTTGAGCTCCTGCCAGGGTGGGAGGTAGGAGATGGAGCCGTGGGCATTCCTCCAGTGGGAATAAAGAGTGCTGTTGCCTTTACAAACCCGTCTGCCTGGCATTGCCTGTCTTCTGCTAAGCATTTCAAAGGTCACAAGAGGGGTAAAAATAGCATTTTTCAAGCTGACTTGTTCTGGTTTTATATTTAAACTAAAGAACATTGAGCACTTTCAGTTGAAGTTTTGTTACGCTACTGCTTCTTAGTCTGGGACTGTAAAATGAATGGGATTTGCTTTTGGGTTTTTTTTTTTTGCTTTTTTTGACACTTGTGCCATTCCAGCTAAAACTAGAAGGCCCTGCTTCCCTGAGCCAGGTGCTGCTTCTCTTAAAGCCTGACTTTTAACCCATTCCGTGTAAGATGGATGCCCTCTGTGGGCTGGAAGAAAAACCACGGGTACTGCACATTACACCACACACAGTTATTTTTTTCTAGCACTGTATTTGGAGAAATTTTTTTTTTTTTTTTTACTAATTATCTGCCTTCTTGTTGTATTTTGGTACATTAAAGTGACGTTATGATCTATGAAATTCTCAAAAGTAGTTCTGGTTTAGCGTGAATCAGACACATAACCCTTTTTGGACTTTTTCAGCCAAGTTTTGAGTCTCCCTGTCGTGCAAAGGGGGAATCAGTACAACACCGATGTGAGGCAGTGAAAGGCAGGAGGGTAACTTCATTAACTTCTCTCTGCACCTTCTTGTAAGAGAGGAGCAGAGGGTTCTGAGTACATTTAATATTTAAGGCCAAGACTGTTGTGTAACAAGAGTCCAAGGCTGATGGAGGAAAGAGAAGCTCAGAGTTAGAAACACTTGTAGCTTCTAGAACTATAACCAGCTTTAAAAGTTCTGTAACTTCATGCTGTTTGATCCTAAGAGCAAGACTATATGCTTTTTTTGTGCTGCTGATCCCGTTTCAAGGCTTTTTACAGCAGCACTTCATGATTTTCTTTATTTGGAAACCCTTCTTTACACTGCTTTGGCTGAGTTTTGATTCATAGCTGGGCTGCTGGTAACTGCACGAGCGTTGTAGGATGTGCTTCCATTGTGCTGTTAACGGCTCCTTGCTGACAAAACATCCATGGGAACGTTCCCCCGGCACTGCCATCCTCTTCCCTGGCTTCCCCCAGCACCGCCATCCCACCAAAAACAAGGTGGGAGCTGTGAGGTGGAAATCGGGCCGGCCTCACCCCTTTGTGGAGCTGCAGCCCAGTTAATAACAAACAGCACGGCCGTGAATAAATAAGAGCCTGGATTGTTCACTGAGCGTTTTATTTGTACAAAGAGGCATAGCAGGGAGTGAGGAATGAGAGCAAACAGGAATTCTGCTCCCGGGAATGCGGAGCTGGGGCTGTCAGCTTCACCATCCACCCCCACGAGCAGCGCAGGCTGCAGGCCAGGCTTCACAGCGATGAAGGACCGAGAAAAATCAGGGACGCGGGAATCAGTGAGCAAAAGGAGGAGCAGAAAGCAATAGAACAGTGCTGCCTTGCTGCCTCACTCTTGGATTAGTAACTCCATCTGTTCGAGGCCAGGCTCACTCTGTCATTTCACTAACAAAACAGAAAGAAAATCCCTGTTCAATGCCAGCGCTCGGTGTCCTTCAAACAGAACAGAAAACACCTCAGATGCAGCTCAAGGGCTTAGAGAGCAGGTCAACAACAATTGCTCTGGAAGTTACATTTAAAAATGAAATAAATTACTAATCAAAACACCCCTATGTTAAATATCACAGTAATAATTAGTAAAATCCAGTTACTACTTGTAGCAGTGCAAAACAAAATAGCAGCATTTGTATGGAAGTGGGATTCAGTGTAAACACTTGTTACTGAAACTGCAGAAAATGGGTCTGCCTGGAGCTCAAACACTTCCAGAGCATCTGCCTGGCTTGCAGACCTTTGGAGGCTCCTGTTTCCAGGAGGACAGTGACCAGCACATGCTGGAACCCCTCACCTGCACCCCAGTTCCCGACGCGAGGCTATTTGGGGTGCTGTAGCCAGGAGTTAAAGCAAACAATATTGGGAATGAGAAGCCTGGCCCTGGAAAACTACACCAGGATTGGGTCCTGCATCAGTGTTTCTGCTCAGAGGCAAGAACAGACCAGACCCCCCCACCCACCCATGGCTGGGTCACAGCTTTTGCCTTTGGACTGTTTTTGAATGGGACCTTAAAGCTCACCCTGTTCTACCCCCTGCCCTGACAGGGACACCCCCCACTAGCCCAGGTTGCTCCAACCTTCCAACCCCCAGCGTTCAAAACAAGGAACTGAATTAATCAGAAAGCAAAAAGTAGACGTGGTGTGACTGAGCACGTGGAGCTGCTCCTCGGACAATGTCCCCAGTCCGGCTCTGTTCTTGTGACATCCCAGGCCCCGGGTGCCTGCACGCCCCGGGGATGCTCTCGAGCGCACGGTGTCGGATCAGCCTCGCCAAAACGCTGCCATTTGGGAGCAAAGCGCGTTGCTCCACACCCCGCTCCAAGCCAGACGGGTTTGCTGCGGACACACCCCCAGGAGGCTCCAGGAGTCTGTTGGCTGAGGGAGGGGGTGATTTCCAGCACCCGGCCGGACCATTGTTGGAAACCACATCACGCTGGAGCCATGTGATACAGCACGGGCAGAGATGGGTGAACAGCCACACTCGCATCCTCAGGGCATCCCCCAGCAGCTGACGGGAGCGGCGGCAGGACGGCGGGGACCGGACGGGAGAACCGGGCGGCACCGGAGCAGTGCTGGGAGGGCGGGTACCAGACGGGGGAACCCGGTGGGTCCGGGGCAGTGGCGGCACGGTGGGTACCAGACGGGAGAACCGGACGGGTCCGGAGCAGTGCCGGGACGGTGGGTGCCCGATGGGAGAACCGGCAGGACTGAAGCGGTGCTGGGATGGCGGATGCCAGGTGGGAGAACCAGGTGGGATGCAGCATTCCCTCGGTGGCCCGGCGGGTCCCGCTCCGCTACCGCCGCCGGACGGGCCGGTAGACACAGATGGCCATGAGGATGATGGTGAGCAGGAGCGCGCTGAGGATGCTGCCCAGCAGCACTGCGGCGGGAAAAGAAAAGAACACGAATTAAACGCTGCCTGACCAACTCGCGAGCCCCCCGGCCGGGTCGTGGCGGGGCCGTGCCCGGTACCCCCCGCTCCTCACCCAGGTTCTGGTGCTGCAGCACCGCGTAGGGCCGGCTGCGCTCCGCCGGGCCCGGGGACAGCGGGGACAGCGCCCAGCCCCGCGCAGCCGCCAGCCCCATCGCGCCGCCACACAACCCCGGCCCCGGCACGCCTCGGACCCCGCCGGCCCCCGGGCTTTGTGCGCCGGGCCCGGCCCTGCCCCTTCCTGCCGCCCGCCCCGCCCCGGGAGCGGCCTTCCGGGGGAGCGGGGCGATGGAGCGGCACCGGGAGCGGCCGCGTGTCCACCCCCCGTGTTCCCTGCACCCCCGTGGGCATCTTCT
>VXAZ01002628.1:181717-207466 GCA_013399875.1 Gymnorhina tibicen | reverse complement strand
GGCAGCCTCAGCGGCGCTGGCGCCGAGCGGGGCGGGCTGGGCCCGGGGCACCGCGCTCCCGGTGTGACAGTCACGGTGCGGCCGCACAGCACGGCGGGGGCCGCGCCGCAAGGAAAGCTGGATAATATCTTGGCAGCAGCTAAGGTGATTGCTAACGCGTTACCAAAGCACTGGAAAAGTGTAAAAATTCTTCACCTCAAAACACTTGAGTCAGTTGCCCTTCGACTTTTACTGCAAATATGCCCACCCTCCGTGAGCTAGACAGACAGGCATTGCTCTCTCTTGTCTCAAGGGGAAAAAAAAAAAACAAACCAAAAAACGCGGCTAAAAAAGCTCAATTCAGGCCAAATCACTTTGGCTAGTGAAATTAATAGGGCTGCTGCTACCCGTGAGCTTGAGATAAAAGAAAAAGTAGAAGTAGTCCAAGCAGGCCTGGTCATCATTATGATGAAGAAATTCCACAACTGGTGCCTAAGCTGAGCTGAAGAAAATGGAACAAAGTAAAAAAAAAAAAAGGTGAGAACCTGTGTGAGAAAACCAGCCTTGCCCTTTGTAAGAGAAAGAAACAACCTCTACTGCTGGAAAGTCCAAAACCAAAACCTGAAGTTACAGGAGAGCTATAGGAGAGCGTACTCTCAGACTTGCAGACATCACCAAAACAGGAAAAAAAACAAAAAACCCATCTCTGTCACCAAGGCTCCTGTGACACCTCAAAGCAGATCATCACCTACACCCCGGGCCTGCGGAAAAGCAGGTCTGACTGTTCAGCTCCAGGCATCACAGGCTCAAAGGAGACACCATCTTTAAGGCTTAATACTTCTTGCTCTTCAGACACCGATACTCTTATAATATATAAACAACTCTTGTAATGTATAAAGAAACTTATAATACATAAAGAAACATATTAATTTTTAAGATTGTCCCTAAACAGCAAGTCCCCAAAATACCTTTTAATAAAAATAGATAAGGAAAGTGGGATTATCTAAAGCAAAGTCTTCATTCAGCTTGTATTGGAACATTACCGATTTGTGCACTTGCAATAAAACTGTTTCACAGATTTACAGAACTGCTACAGAAGGCAGTGACAGTAGCAATTTTGGTTTTTAATCTAATAATTTAGGATGTAACGGTCACAGACAGGAAACTGAGCATGGAATTTTAAACAGTCCATCCAAGTAAATAGATTTAATGCCGTCAAAGAGCGCAGGAATCATAGTAGCACACTGGGGAATAGCTCTGTTTTAATACTGTTCGAATCTGCTTGGGACCAGCAACTCACATTTAACTGAGGGATGCTGAAGGAAGTCAGGCAATAAGGTAAAATGGCAGTGAAAACAATTTGACTATGGGGCCCACTCATGCATACAAATGAAAGATGAAAAAAGTTATTTGTGGATTCTTTCTTCATTTGGATGAACAGCTTGGAGGCTTTAGAGCATGCATGCCTGGGAAGGTCAATAGGTATGCCTCTCCCATCAAAATACCACAGAGAAACTGATGTGGTCTCCATCTAGTTTTCATTTTACAGAGAAATGCTAGGTGGGAAGCAGATGTATAACTGGCTTTACTTCTGAGCTGGAAGACATGGTTGGGACAGAAATTGGAACTGAAAGGTACCCACAGTAAATTTTTAATTGGAACTGTAAGAAAGAAACACGGACTCGGTAGATACTTATACTTAATGGGCAGCTCCGAGGGGCCTTTCAGCTGGTCTTCTACTACTGACTATAATGAGACCCCTGGGTGAGGATGCATTTAATCTGGTGACCTGGTTACAACCCAAAAAATATTCAGTGTAAATTTATATTGTTTCTAGTCTGGTCTTGTTATTTAAATAGTTTGTAATCCGGAAAAAATTTTTTTTTTGCTTTTTAATACTTCACTGTCTTCATCTACAAAGGATCTTTTGTAAAATGTCTTGACAGCTGTGTGGAGTAATTGCTGTGTAAGTTCTCCTAAGTCATGTATTTATCCTGGGGGGGAGGGGCAGGGACAGACACAAGAATCCAAATTTGGCATGTTAATAACTGGATCTTAATTTGCATTTTTTGCATTAATTTTACTGATGCTATTACAAATGCACAAGTTAAAATAAAGGGATATCTGGCTGTGACAGTCTTTCTTACAGTGTTCAGTGATGCAAAATAAAGTAGGTTTACTAAGTACAGTTTAATTCTTTCATCCTTGGACTGATTCGCTATTAAATTCCAGTTACGTTCCATGAAATAATCATGTTAAATATTATAAAGCAGTGACTGCAGTATGGTACTGAGGATACAGTAGCCATACAATTCTGAGAAGCAGGCCCCATTGTAATGACAATAGCATGTATCAGCTTCAGAAATTCTGACGTTTACGTATGAATTAGACCAATTGACATAAGATTTTGACTGATTCCTGAATAGTCTTAAAAATCTCATTTACAGTGTTATAACTGCATTAATAAGAATGGAATTTAAAATTGTGTTTAGCTTAGTTGTAACAAAATACAAATTTCCTGAGTTCAGGGGAATCAGCTAGAGGTTAAAGCAATTAACAGCTGTATTTAGAAACGAGGGGAAAAAAAGTAACAGGCAAGGGAAGCTATATCAGTGAGGGGACAGTGGGCAGTCAGACTCAGGATCTGCCGTAGTCTGAAATGCATCTGTAGTAGGGCTTTAGTGGAAAGACACGTGTAGAGTTTCTTGAGTATATTCCATGTTATCAATAAAACCAAGCAGTACAGGAGAAATAGAAAATCGCAGTTATGCTTGCAGTTGTTTAGTGGATTTTTTTAAGCTAACCTCTCTTAAATTGGTAATTTTTGCATGTGCTATTATCTTAATGAATAAAGGAAATATCCCCCTGGTTCACTTAATATATATTTATTGCAAACTTCCTGATTAATTATATGTTCCTAGGAATTCCAGTTTCTTTCTGCATATGCAGAGTTCAAATCTTCTCACAGCTGTGGGGATATGAATGAAACTGTTTAAATACAAATAAATTGGGTAAGAATCATAAAGCACTGAAAGTGATACATAACCTGGGTTATTGTTAAATCAACCTTTATGAGGATAACTCAGCTAACAACTGAGCTCATTGTTGTCACAGTTAGGGGACTGACTGAGCTTCAGCAAATCTGAGGATGCATTCATTGGTTTAAAGACAGACCTTAATATTTGCTGTATCCTGAATTCATAAATAGAGTGCCATTTGCTTTTAATTTAGTCAGGCTTATGCTTTGACATTAAATTCCCGTCAATTCAATGCCATTGTTTATGTCCACCATTTACAGACTGTGAACATGCATGGCTGAGGTAGTATTTCTACAAATTCAACTTAAATGAAGACTCAAGAGAGTTTTAAATAAAGGCAAGTTTTAAAACCTCTGTTCCACATTTTCTAGCATTTGTCTGAAATTTTCTTTAAATTTCTTATATTCAGTAAATTTGGTTTTACTTCTGCCATTGATACTGATGCATTTTGCACTGATATCTTAATTTTTCTTCTGACAAACTAAGAAAAGGTATGAGAGAAGTACCTATTTCTAGAACTCATTTTTTCCTACAATCATTTACAATAATTTCTAATCTGTATTGCACAAGAAACTACTAAAAACACCTAATATGCTCCTTTGATTATGTTGCAGGCTACCTATTTCTGCACTTCCTAATTTTCCTAAATGCTTCTACTATTGTATTTCTTTTAATGTCTCTGTTCTAATTACACTCAGGCTCTTCCTAATTGATTCCTGCTGCTAATCAGAACAGCAGAAGACCACTTAGTCCTTTTGGCAGAGCCTCCTTTTATCAATCTCTTCAACCTTTTAAAATGAGAGCTCTGGCCGCTTCATTTGTTTAGATTTGAAGAGGCTCTCTGGTGCGCTGTACACTTAGAATATGCTTCAGCTTTTGCAAGTCCATGGTAACACGGTAGCTATGTAGCATACTCTGCAAGTTTCCAGTTTCAAGATATCAACTGTAAAAGTATCCACATGTAAAACTTTCTGGAGAAAAGAACCTGAAATGGGGCTACAGAGTAGCAGTATAACATGCTGTCACTGTATAGCATGGCAGCTTCAGCAAAGAAAAGAAAATCTTTTGTACTAGCATCCTTTAGATGCTCTCTTTTGCAGACACCTTTCTGGACCAAGTTATTCCAGTCAGGGTGCATGTGAGTGTGTAAATACACAAAGATTTTCAGCAGATTCCCTGGAACCCGCAGTTTCCTTGGGGCCTGTGGTGTGCCCAGTGGCTTAATGCTCAGATAAAACGATCAAAAGTTCTGTGTGGGGGCAGATATATCTGGGCAACATGCCTGAAGCTTAGAGAATAAACTCTTCTGCCTCCGCTTAGACTTCTGTTTAGCCTGTCTGGGCATCCATTTGAAGAATTCCTCCTTATAACCATTCAAATGTACCCATTTGTGAAGATGCAGCCAAAATTCACGATTTTATTCTTGTGAGACTTTATTGTCACTTTTTTCTTCAATAGTGAATTGATTCTAGTCTCCAATAAATTTATCAGACCCATCCTTGATGTATCAGGATATTTTCACTATACATACACTAAGAATGGAAAAATAAGGATAAAATTCTCTGACAATACAGAAGATGGTTACTGAGTTAGCCTAAAAAAAATAATATTTTTGTATGAAGCAGAAAAACATGAACAGATTGAAATCTCAATGCTTTCATTAAAATTTGAGTGACAGTATGTAATTTCTTAATCTATCTGTCTGGTTTGAGTGGTCTCTTTCCTTCCTGTCCTTTTCAATCTTCAGGCCCTGTAACTGCAGCAGTTGAGGCTATTACATGAACATATTGTATAATATTTTAGGTAAGCTGACTCCAGAAATTCAATCTTGTCTGGGATTCCATCAGGTCTCAGGAGGTTTTCTTCAGCAGGCATATTGTGTTGTCAGGTGCCCGTGAGGCTACAAATAATTTCTGATTTTGTTGTTCATACTGATTTCTAATTCTTTTTTACTTCAAACTTGGAATAGACTTTCTCATTACTGCTGTCAAAACATTTCACAGTGTTATGCAAAGTTTAAATGTACATGTATACAACCGTCTGATATTTTCAGTTTAAAATCGTGTAATCCCCATAAATTCTGTAGCAGCATAGCATGTTCCACCTCTCTCCTACAATGTTTTTTTTTTTTCAGTGGATATTCTGCATACTTCTGAGTTTCAAACTGAGTCTGCAAGAGTGATCTAGGCGTAGTCTAGATAAAAATGTTCAGGCTCACTGCTATATACCTGTATCACAAACTACATCCTTTTAAATTTTGTGTGACTTATTTGGCTGACTGCCTAGCTTTCCTCATTAAATAAATATAACTTCTCCTTGTAAACCTTCTATAATCCTAATAATTCTGGTTATCTCCTTAGTCCCTTTAATGTTTTCTATGTTTCTTGCTATGATTCCATTAGTGCCTGTTGAAAGGATTAACCTTTCAGAAAAAGAGGAAAATAATGATGAGCTTGGATTGTTTTCAGCTTTTGGTGTGTGTAATTGGTAGAGACTGGATCATTTCATCCTCTGCAAAATGTAAAAAATGTCTAAAATCACTTAGACTGAGAAGTACCACAACCCATATTCAATAGTGTGTTTATTCCTTAAAAAAGTCTTACCCTACTAAATAGCAATATTTGTTTTGACAGAGGAGCTTCAATCAAGAAAGTGGGGGACTAGTAGCTCCTTATTAATAATATTTAGAAAAGAAAAATTTATTATAATATTATTTATTATATTGTAAGAAACACTGGGAGCACAGATTTAACAAGTGGTGTGATCTAAATCATTACTGAATGTTATTAGTGTAAAAGTCATCACTGTGTACCACAGCGACTGCTGTGTAATGAAATTCTGTTGTGTGAAACTAAAACTATCTCAAGGCAAAGATCTTCAGTGACCTCTGTGTAGTTTAATAGCACTGAATCATGGTCATGAAACCCTGTAAAACTCTGCCTTCATGTTCAGAGCTGTTCCTGCACAGCTCTGAAGGGATATAACTGCACCCATCCACCAAAGGCAATTTTCCCACTAGCTATGACCTGACACAGGAAATGTGATGATATCCTCTGCAAGGTGGGAGCTGTACTCTTGGGGTGTTAAGAATTACTTTGGCAAAAAAAACCTCAGTGGACTTAAAATTGTTGTGTATCTTATGGTATTTAAAATAGGATAAAAATAAATCATGTTTCAGTATAAACACTTTCACAGTGTTACAAGACAGCTGTACTAAGTGATATGCCCAATAGGCTATGGCTCTGATCTTTGGTTTGTTATTAATCATTAGTTCCCTTTCCTGTGAAATTCTGAGTCTCAAACCAAAACAAAAAGTTTCTGGAATAAAAGCTAGGAAAAGATATTTCTTTACAAAGTAAAGGAAGTTATTTACAAAAATAATTTCAAAATAATTTAAACTCATTTCCATAGAAGGTCTTTATATTAAATAACATTACATTCTAGAGAATCAGACTCTGATGCTTGTCACACAGATCAGGCTTCTGAGTCCTCTTGCTCACTGCTGCAGAGACTTGGAAGCTCTTTAGGAGGGATTCTGGAAAAACCCGAGTTCCCTGCCCCAGAGTGCCTGTTGTAGTGTTCATGAGCAATCCTGCCTCCAGCATTTATTTCCTGCCATGCTAAGTAAAAGGTTACTTATTTGGTATTTTGTAGTTTGTTTGGTTTTTTTCTGGCTAAATGGCCTTCCAGGTTGCAAACTCAGAAGCATTCACATCAGTATTGAATTCCACATTATACCTGTTGTAATCTGCATGGCCAAGCCAGGAACCCAGAAGTTCTTGGCTTGACAGTGGTGGGAAAAAGGCAAGCATTGCAACAGAAAGTCTGTTGCAAAAAGCTCACCAGCCAGACTTTCAGCTTTTATAAGCTGGCACTTCTGTGTGTGGAATAAGATTTAACATTACCTTTCCTTAGGGACAGCATTCATTCAAGCCAGTATTCCAAGTTACAGCTCCTGAGAATTCAGATCTTTATTATTTATCTTGTAATATGACATGCATGGGAAACATAATTCTGCTGGCTTGGGCTAAAGCAAATTGAAAAGGCCCACTATTTTTAAGATTAAATACCACTACATAAAACTGTACATAAATAACCAAATAATTTCTGCATTTTCTAGTAATTCAAAATGTCTTGAGATCTAAACAAACTAAAAGGCAGCTGTTGGTGACAGTATTTCCTGAGGGAATATAATAATGGCTTCAAGATGCTAGTTTCTCTACCTTGCCTTTTGCTTTTGAATGACAGGAGAGGGAAAAATAATTAAAACCAGGGATAAGAAACAACTAAAACCATATTAACTGAAGTGACATTAACTGAAATAGTACAATAGGCACTTACATGTCTAGAATACAAAACCATTTTTGCATGTCACTGTCACCGGCAGAGCACAGGAAACTGAAAAGTCCTTGACTTAAAGTAAGCGCTACTTAGCAACAACTAAAACATCAGTGTGTCCTCAGTATTGTTCTCATATGAAATACAAACACAGACTGTACCAGATACTAGGAAGAAAATGAACTTTATCCTAGACAAACCCAGGACTATGTCCACTCCTTATTCCATGCCATATACATCATGTCCATGTCCCACACTTCCCAATACAGCCCAGTTAACCACCATCATGTCTCTGGTCATTCCAGATATATATATATTTATATATACACACATAGATATCATGCCCTTAGTCTATGGACCATCCCTATAAAAGTCCATTGACTTCATTTAGTCCATGACTTGAGTTCCATCTTCCATAACAGTATTTCAGGGCAGAAAAGATGGTGTATGGTGTTGGATGATTGCATGCTGAAGCCAGTTCTGTTTCCAGCCCTGCTATGCTTGTCCACTTTCACCAAAATTCATTCCTCTTCTGGGTCACTGTGATGTGAATTTATGAAATTGAATGATGTCTTTTGGAGCTGCACAAAAATGTTACTGACAATTGCTGCGTTATATCATGGTGTGGTACAAGTGGAAATTACAAGCGATTATGTGGTGCTGAATCTGGAGCCACTTTTGGCAAAACTCTCATTCCTTCCTATACAGAAATCCTGCCCCTGTCCATATTTAAGACCCATTCATGCGTAGGTGTTTCTCAGCGTTTGGATCACAGAGAGTTGGTTTGTATGGCTAACAGAATGCTGTTCAGTAACAACATATATGGAAATAGAGGGCTATGGGGAACTGAAAGGGTCAAGTTCATCCCATTCGGAAATCTTAACGCCCCATACGGTGATAACCTGTAATCTGTTTTAAATATGACCATGTGTCTTCATGAGGTTGAAATGTAACCCATAGGAAGGGGTCCATAGGCAGCATCCTTTGCTGTCTGTAAGTCTCCTTACATCAAGAAACTATGGGAAACCCTACTGTATCTGCAGGTGCCAGCAGTTTACCTGTGGTTTCGAGGGTCTGCTGCTATCAGGTACAAACAATCCACAGAAAGCCCTATGGGAAATTTGTCAGGAGATTTGCAAACAGTTTAGTAATTCCCTGAAAATGATGTTTGAGTCTTGCAATTAAATTCATGCCTAGAAACTTGTAGCTGAAATTCGTTATTTGTTTACAGCAAACACTTATTTAAGACCACGTTGTCTATTTGATTCCTGGTGCCTCAAGAAAACAGAAAACCACATATCTTCAAACTATATTTGCTTTCTGTTTTTCACATATAGGAAAGAAATATAACCTTGACTCTGATAAATCTAGCTGGACTGTTGGGCATCACAATTACCTAAGTTCAAGCTGTAGCACAAGTCTGGCTTGAAACTTTGTCAGCTTTGAAATTCATCACAAGATTGTGGACAACATACCCGTCTTGGAGTGTCCACCATTCAATGACTGAGTTGTATAGTCTCTTAGCTGTACTGTTGCCCCCCAGAAATCCTGGAATACTTCATGATGCTGGGCATCATAATTTTCTTTGCTTTACTGACAAATGAACAGATGCAGTAATCTTCGATTAATTATTCACACCGTCAGTTTATACCATATTCAGAATAAAATTCAGAGCTCCTGAGAAAGAGAATCATTTATTGTGAAATCTACCTTGTGTGTCTGAATGTCTCCCATATACAAGTTTGTTGTGAAACATATTAATTTTATAACTCTTGGTGATTTTGCATGAAAACAACCAGATCTGGTAGTTTGACTCAGTGTTCCGTGTCTACTTAGGTACATGAAGTGCACAATCTACTTAAGTCACACTAATTGTTAAATATTGTTGTTAAATAATGAATTGTGTGGGTAAATATAGACATACATAGATTAATTTGAATTTCACTTCTTTTTTTCCCCTGATTAGTAAGGCCAGTTACTTTGGCTGACCCTTCTCTCCTTTGGTTTACAGAGAGCTATTACTCCTAATGAGCTTCTGGAAATAATTTCATTTGTATAGGCAGAGAAGCAAACCAGATCAATTAGTCAGACTGTACGTTTAGTACCACAAAAAATGAGAAGAAAAAGCAGTTAATTTGATTTTCTTTCAATTTTTTTTTTTTTTTTAAATTTCCCAGAGATAATTGGAAGGGTTTCAAAATGACATGTGCCATACTGTAGTCTCAATTAGTTTATAGTGAAACAACACCAGAGCAGAAAGATACAGTTTTATTGCATGGCATCATGTGGAATCTAGGAGCTAAATTAACTTGCTATTCTTGTTTTTAACGATTTTTAAAAAAATTTACAACACAATGGAATTTGAGTGACTTTGAAAGGAGTGTTCCTTTGCTTTCTGATGCTTCAGTTTTATATCCTATTGCATGCATTTCACTTCTCTGTGCCTGAGAAGGTCATGGAGCAAATCCTTCTAGAAGCTCTGCTTAGGCACATGGATGACAGAGAGGTGATTCAGCTGCTGGAGACAGCCAGCATGGCGTCACCAAGGGACTAGTTCTCTTTGTCAGGCTTTCAACTCGAGCCTACTTCCATCTTCAGCTCCTCCTAACTTAGTGCTTGCTAAATAGAAATAATCAAAGGACTCATGATGAAGTGCATGGATATTACTGTTTGTTGTACACATGTGAGCAGAATGACTTGTGGACTTTGTGACTTCACTGCGGCTCCTGGCTTTTGAAGAGTCACAGCAGCCCATGGGAAGTGTGCAGAGAGGCTTCTCTCTGCATTTAGCTCCCGTGGTCGTAGCGATCATTAGATTTTGCATTTGTATTACAGGAAAAGGTATTTATACATACATTTCTCTAGAAGATGGTCAGGAGTAGCATTTTCTTAGGTCATGAGAAACATATTTCTTCGAAAGCAGGGAGCTGACTTCCCTCCAGGCAGGCTGTTAAAAGGAGATAGACAAAAGCTTTTTTTTAATGACAGAGGAATACCCTTTAAAAACCCAGGCTAACTAACTTGAAAGAGCGGTTTTGCCTTATTTGGCAGGGTAAGTTGGTCGCATTTTGTTGCATCTGTTAAATAAAATCCTGTTGAAACAATTTATCAGCATAATTTCAGGAGTTTCTGCTGGTAATAATGAGCATAAAAGTATTGCAGGTGTTTTACTCTAAATAGAGACAAAACATAAAACTATCATCTTAGAAAAGAATTTCCATCATGTTTCACACAACGTTATGCAGGTTCAATAATTACAGGTTCAATAATTCAAGGTTTTGCATATTTTGCCTTCTGTCAAGAATTTATAGTGCAAAAATAAGGATATTTGGGAAGGTGTTGGTTTTACCATCTTTGATAAGATCACAATGTTTTCCCTTTCAGACTTTCCAAAGAAACTCTATTCCTAAATGTGACAATTTCTATCAAGAAAAATTGGTGGAGTTTGTAAAAGTCTGATGTATTGAAAAGCAGCTTTCTACTTTGTGGGCATTTGCTGCTTTCACTATGAAATTTTTCTTTCAGTTCATCTGACACTTCAAGTAATAACCCATTTATCTAGGGCTATTACCATCCACTACTGCAACAGAAAAATTTAAGAAGGGTTACCTAAGGACATGGCAAAAGTTGGCACTTTTAAAGAAAAGCTTTAATGGATTCTATGAGCCACATTTTAGGGTTGCAGGTTTTGTGAACCAATAACAAACAGATTTTAAACAGCTTTAGTGTATGGCAAAAATCCTTTTCAGAGGTGGTAGAGAGGAAGTCTGAAAGTCCAAAATAAAGAGGATTTTTAAAATGAGTACTGGCATAACTAGGAACATGAGAGGGAGGTAGCATTGCCATATGTAGCCTGAATGCTCACAGAGGTGTAAGAAGGAGAGAACAAGCTGGGCCAAGGTTGGTGTTGCAGCATACTGGTGAGTGCAAGGAGGCAGGAGAGATTTATGGCTTCCTTGAATCCCCAAGGAATACCTGTCACAATAAATTTTAAATGAAAAGGCATTTCCATGCCTGCTATGACTTGCCTCAGCTTGGTTCTTGATGCTCTGTTGAGCAATTCAGTCACACAGATGCATTGCTAACCAGGTAGATACATTTCACTGACGGGAATGGGAAGACAAGCTGAAGCTCTCTGCTATTACTTGATGCTTCTCACTGGGGTACTATAATTGGAAGAACCAGTGTGAAATGCTTGTCCATTTCACAAGAAAGTGAAGTGAAGGTCTTGGTATAAAGAAAAACATCAACTACTGCAAGAGGCTCACTCTTTGGAAAACTGTTTTCTTTTTGTTTGTGCTATTTTTCTTCTGTAATGAAGCAATTTTGTAGAAACATTGAGCTGTCTTGTCTCATACACACTTGATTGCTGTTGTGTGAACTTTCAAAAATTTGTTTTAGCAGGATCTTTGATAACGATTTTTTTCTTCCCTCTCCAAGCTACTTCCATGTAGCTTTAAGCTTTTTTAAGATTTTTAGTGGTAGTGTCAGACCTAAAACTTCTTAAAAAATATCCAAGGGATCAATTCATGTTATCCCTATTTGAAAGTCTGGGTTACCATGCCTAATGCTTCCCAAAATAGAATTACTGGACATTAAACTTCAAATGTTTTATATTAGAAGGGCAATACCTCAGTTGAATTCAGAAACAGATTGATGATAGAAATGAGAATTTTTTATAAATTCCTTTAGCCAGTTCTTGCACTGACATCCAGTTATACTAGTTTCTACAAGAAAACAATGCTGTTAATGATGTCCCTTTGTGCCCTATTTTACTCTAGAACAAGAATTATTTTAGTGAGTTAAATTTTAAAACCTTGGGCAGACCTTGTTAGGCAGGTACCATGAGCAGCACAGCTGTTTGTTTATGAGAGTATCTGCCTAATTGGTATCCTAATTGGTTAATTGGTTCAGAGAAACTGAATTGGTAAATGCACACAGGAATAACTCATTATCATCATTACAGTTTTTCTTTTGATCATTTGCCATTAGCTTTCTGTAAACATTGTATCAGAAAGTATTAGACATGATGGTTTTTTTTTAATACGTGTAGTCTTAAAACTTCAGCTTTTTCTGGTGGAATTTTGTAGTAATTTATAAATGGATCAGACCAGGGACTGGTGTGGCTTAGAACCTCCAAGTGGCAGTCAGAAAATATTTTATTCATGCATTGTTTTTCTTAAAACTAATTTACAAACGAGCCTGTGATCTCATGATTAAGTACTTCTATCACTTAGCAGGTGTAAAAAGATATTTGTATAAAAATGCGGTTGTGTTGTCATTAAGTGATGCAGTTCACAAAGATTTTGAGCTTTGCAATACTTTCAACAATAAATTTACAGATTAATTATGCATTGTATTAATAGTGTCCATTAACAATCTGCAGTCGCTGTTTATGTGAGAGCCCATTTCTGTAGGTATGATTCAAAGGGATAATTAGGGGTTTCTACTAACTTTTCATTAAAAGTGTCTTTTTATGAAGTTCACCTTTTTTGCTAGCAATGTATTTATCAGCTAGAGATCGTCTTCTCTTCTGCTCTATATAAATACAGATGATCAGCATGATATGTGTGACTGTAGATGAAAGCATACCATTAATTTAAAGGATGCATGGCACATTATTTGCCACATCTTAATAGATTAAAAATAATCATCTTATATAATCCCTTCTAAAATAATACACCTCATTAGTTTACTGAATGAGACACACAGCTTTGAGTCTACTGAATTAGAGAAGGCACTAAGTAACTTTTTTCTTTTTTTTTTCTTTTTTTTTTCACCTGCTACCTAGGTGAGCTGGTGCTTCCACTGATTTACCCCAAAATAATTTTACTAGGTTAAATAAACTGGATTGGAACTAGATTTCTTGGCTATACTTAGAAATGGTACATTAGGTATCTGAGGAGTCATATCTTGTGTCTTGTTCTCCTGTTATTCTGTATCACCCTGTGGGCCTTGCTCTTGTGGTCTGACATGGGGACATGACATGAAGGTGTGCACAGACCTGGGAAGTACTCTCAGGTATTTCTGCTTAGATGTAGCACAGCAACAGAGAGAAACAGGGACAAAACTTCTACAGTTGTATTTCATTTCTTCAGGGCCTCAAAAAAGTGGAAAAATGGAAGTTAACGCGTGCTCCTTGCTTTACCTGCCTGTGAAGCATGTGAGTCAAGACTGTAAGCATAGCTCCAAAAAGCAAGTGGCAGCCAGCAGAGCCCTCCTCCTTCCTCACAACTCCTCAGTGGAGGTCAACAAGAAACATGTTCTCTCTTTGAGGTTTTTCTATGGTTTCTTTTGCCCCTGGTTACATTGGTGTCTGTAGAGCATTTGTCCCTTCTGAAAACTTGCCCCAACTTAGGTGTATTAATTTAGGGTCCTCAGGGCTCATACAATAATTTGGGAATTATTCAGTATTATCAGTGATCTGTGTGTTACTTTTTTGATACAGCAAGGCTGGTCAATGGCTTGAGAGCAAGTTCTTGAGTTCTCTCACTATAGTGGTATAAGTCCTCAGACTGATCTTTTTAGCTTTGAAGGATACATGTCCTGGTTTCCATCTTAGAAAACAAATGCTCTGAGGTGGTTTGCTTTGTAGAGCATTTCACTGCAATTATTCAGTTCCAGACAAGCAATGAGCCCTCTACCTACTGGTGTCGTTAGAGCTTACCCTTAATAACACATGATTTCAAAGACAAAAATATATTTGTTTATTTAAGGAGAAGACTAGGGTAGAAAAAAAAAAGGCAGTGAAGAGTGTGTGGGATTCTGTTTTGAATTCCACCTGTTGATCTTGCTGTGCCTTAAATCATTCCTCCCCTGCTGGGGGAGGACTTCTGAGTCCTTGTCTGGATTTTTGTTAATTAATGGACATTCAGCCTTCTCTGCTCTCAGATAGTTTATTAAGTCTTATCAGAAAAGTTAGAAGTACAGCAGAGGGACGTGCACGCTGAGGAAAATGCGCAGAATGCCGCCGAAATCAAGATAACACGGTGTTTTTAAAGCTAAACAATCCAATCAGTGTTTGAAACGACAGATATTTTCACTTTTCTACCAATATTCAACAAATGTTTTTAAAACGTCCACAGGAACTGCGGAATTTTCTATCCAATCACTTTAAACAATTTTGCCGCATTAAATGGAGTAGCATGAAGAACAAGAAGGAGGTTATAAAACAACAACAATCCTCCATTTTGGAGTTTTTGCTTTTTATCTATTTGCTACTTTAACAAACCCAACACCTTTATATTTTCACCCTGTGCTACCTTACATAATATTCTATCACCTAGTTCACACCGCAGTGCGTTCAAGTTCTTCCCAGAGAGTTGGCAGCTTTCTCCATGGACGAAGGTCAAAAACCGTGCTGTCCAGGGGGGTAAAACTCCTTAAAACAGGCAGAGAAATATTCCCCGCACTCTGGACTCCCACAAGACTGAAACAAAAAAATGTCGTCTTGAAGTCTGTTTCATACAATAGTGTTTTCCTAGCTGCCACTTTGAATCTTTACAGCACATTTCAGCTGTAGCAGCCTAGGGATCAAATTGGCCAGCACTACTCTGCCTCCAAACATTACTTCTCCCAGTTGACATCTATATCTTGTTACTATACTGGATTCTAGCTCATAGCTGAAGCTAGAAATAGCAGGGTTAATGTGCTTTGCTGCTCTAAAAGAAACGGAGGAGACGAGATCTTGTATAGATCATCTGCAATGGGAATCTAAGCTACATCTTTATATAAAAGCATTTCCTTTTTAATAAGGAGGCCTTACTGTATTTCAGCTTCTCTGAGCTCTACAAGAGATAGCAGTGCTAGTTCAAGCTGAACTGGGAGTGCTTGTCTCTGAAGTCATGGAAGGTTCTTCAACATAATAACTCACTGCTCGTGTTTTCCTTCTTGCTGAGGAAAACAACTGAGTGCTAGCTAAAAATTAGAACTTCCCTTTTCAAGCAGAAAAATTTACATTGTGAAACACTTGTTTATATAACTGATTGAAAATTGCCTATCATAAAAGTTATCCAGTGTGTAATAGTTTCAGTTGTATATAGCTTTTCTGACTCGCTACACTGACTACGCACCACACCTTAACCAACCACGTGTCAACATTAAGAGCAAAGTACATATATTAAACTCCTTGTTTTCTGAACATTTCTTCCACTAGCAGTTGCTACACAGCCAACCTCTGCCATCTCCATGCAAACTCTCCAGATAAGGCAACACAATTTACGCTAGTGCACAGAAAAACAGGCCCATAAACCTCTCTGGGTTGCTTTCAACCCGGATAAAGCTCAGCTTTCAGCTGAGATGACTGATGCAAATGATCAGTGAGTTCATTTTAGGCCACTTGGGCCATCACTGCTCCCTAGAAAAACACTTGTGAAACTGCTGTGTGGAGTCTTCTGCTCCCTGAGATGTGGGGGTGTGATCAGTGCTCTGATGCTTTGCTCCCACAGCAATGGAAGGCTCTTGGTTGCCTCTGTATATTCTGAAGCTCTCAAACTAGGAACTTTGCTTTAAGCATGTATGCATTCTTATTTTGTCGACATTACTTAAACTGCCTGTGCCTCTGAACTGAGATGCTATCTAGATAGTAAGCTGACCTCAAGAACCTCTGGTAGTTCACATTGACTTTGTCTGATTTGAATTTAAGATTGTTTGAACTTAAAATTCTTTTCAGACCTCAAAAGTGATGGAATAGAGAGACGCAATGTCCTTAAAATTAATACAGTAAATCAAACTAAGAAGATAAGGAGGAGAACAAATGCAAGTGAAAGAGACAGTGTTTCAACCTAAATTAAGTGCTTGCTACAGGGAAAGTGCTTGCTACAGAGCACGGCAGGAGAATAAGCCAAATTCATGTTACAAGTATAGGTATTAAGGAAAGTGCAGAATTTAATAACAGCAACTATAGACAGGGAAAGGTGCATGACAGGATATTGTGTTTAATATTTACTCCTCCCCTTTCTGAATAATGTGAGCAGGCTACCTCATAGTTGTGCTAAGAGTGAAGGGGAATGCCTAGAAAAAGATTCAGTTTTGGTGGCATGAAAGAATAATTTGTGAACCCAGCACAGGCTGTCTCTGATTGGTTACACAGGAGAAAAAAAAAGGTGCTCCTGCCTAGAGCCTTCCTGTCCACTGCCCATCTCAGAGGATCCCAGGGCTCCTTTTAGATGCCAGAGAGTTTTCAGACTTTGCTTGCTCATTCATTCCCCATTTGGGGAGTGACTCTGCGTGTACAACCTCCTCAATACCTATCCCAAATGAACAAGTCTTTCAAGTAGCTTTATTTAAAACATACTAGGTGGATGTCAATCTTAACCATGCAAAATATGTACTGGTGGGAAAGTATATTGAAGCTAGTATTTCTCTGCAGGTAGCAGGTTTTTTGACAAGTATTTTCCTTGACTTTCTGCTTAACTTTGTAAGGTGATATTTGGCAAATAAAGTCTTTGTTTTGTGACTTTTTTAACTAAAGTATTAATAAATTAAAAAACCTTGAGAGTACATTCTAAGCGCTATCTTCTTTTACAGCTGGAGTATCTGTCTCAGAATCTCTGGTTGGCAAGCAGCAGCTGGAGGGAGATAAATTTTGTTCGCCAGGAGAGGGCTCTCACAGTCTTCTGTTACTACTGAACTTGGAAGCAGAAAGACCAAAAGGTGAAGCTACAGAAAAATTCATGCAAGACCTGCTCAAATCTTATGTCCACCAGTGTGCTATAGATACCATAAATGTTAATCTTAAATAAATAAGACTGGTTATACTTAAATGCCTTTTTTTTAAAAAAAGTGAAAAATAAGATGCTGTTGCAACTCAGCTCTATTTTTTCCTTAATAAGGCTGTTGTTAAACAGCACTAAAATACTATAGAAATCAACTTTCTGAACAGCACTACCAACATGCAGATTAACTCTACTATTGGTTTTGCCAAGGAGATCCCAGAGACGTATGAAGACCCTTCATTTTGGGGTGCTTAGTACGGTTTAAACACTTTTATGAAAATAGAAGTTAAAGTTTCAGAGAGGAAACAGGATTTTTTTTCATATTGTTTATTTTTTTTTTGCTATCCTTCAAATAACCTTATGTATCATGAAGAATAAATTTATAAAGTGATACAAACATAGCATCAGCCTGGCTGTATCTCCTCTTACTATACCTCTTATCTATTAAAAATGAATGTGTAAAATCTTTATATGAATGCTACTGCATAAATAATGTAAGAGATGCTGTCTTCATTTCTGCTGTAAACAATCAAAAGCAAGGCTATTTGCGTTTCTAACAATAGTTGAATGAACTCTGCTTTTTAGTTCTTGTTTACCATTGTAAATTACAGGTTTGGTTCTGCTTACAGTCTACTGTAAGCATTATCTCATGAAATCCATGCATGGAAAGTAGAAAACAGTTTGCTAGAGTGCTTGCAGTCAGTACTAGAACCAGAGAAAAGAAACCATTATCAATTTATTTTGTGTTCTTTACATAAAAGCCTTTTCCAGCCTGTTTTTTTGTGTGTCTTGTTGTTGGTCATAAAATTCTTAGTATAGCCTTGTCTTTTATAGATATTCCTACTTACAGGGACGGGCTGGAAGTTGTATTTCAGCAAAAACAACCACAAAAGTGTGGAAAAGAAACCTTTATCTTTCAGGTATTTGAACAACTGCCAGTATGTTGCAGTATTCCCACTGCCTTTTAGGTTGATCTAGTCAACCTCTCATTTTGACAGATGTAAATTATTTTCTTTTCTAATACTATTCTTTTAAATCATTTTTATGGTAGTAATTCAACAGAATCTTTAATCAGGATCAGACCTGTTGGGCCATGTAATGGAATGTGCTGGTTTTGGCTGGAGTAGAGTTAATTTTCTTCCCAGTATGGGGCTGGTATGGGGCTGTGTTTTGGATTTGTGCTGAACAGAGTTGATAACAGAGATATTTTGGCTGTGTTGTCACTAAGCAGGGCTTGCACAGAGCCAAGGCCTTTTCTGCTTCCCATACAGCCACGCTGGGGAGGAAGTTGGGGGTGCATGGGAGGTTGGAAGGGGACACAGCCAGGATAGGTGACCCCAACTGACCAAAGGGATATTCCAGACCAAATGGCATCACGATCAGGATAAAAAGTGGGGGGAAGAAGGGGAAAGCAGAAGATATTTGGAGTGTTTGTCTTCCCAAATCACCGTTACATGTGATGGGACCCTGCTCTCCCGGAAATGGCTCCACACCTGCCTGCCCATGGGAAGCACTGAATTAATTCCTTGATTTGCTTTGCTTGTGTGTGTGGCTTTTGCTTTCCCTATTAAAAGGTCTTAATCTCTACCCATGAGTTTTCTACCTTTTACCCTTCTGATTCTCTCCCCAGTTCCACTGGTGTGGGAGTGAGCAGCAGCTGTGTGGTACTTGGCTGCTGGCTGGGGTTAAACCTCTATATGGAACAATAAAAATGGAGTGAATAGCTCAAAAGCAAAGGGTAGCTTGGTGTTGGAGCTGCATTACAAGGTGAAGTTGCTTGGGTCAGAGCACATATCAGACTATAAGACTCCAAGGACTTAAAATAAATTTATCTTAAAATAATGAAAACTGCATATCCAAATATCTACTTTTTTTTTTTCCTGTACAATTAGTAAAGCTCTAGGATCCTGGATGTATTGAATTGATTATCTAGTCCTGCACAGACAGATTTCTTCATTCCACTTCATCTCTGTGAAGTGATTCCTTGCTCCCTCTCTAGCAGTCTCACACAGGTGTCTTCCACAACTTTCTGGAAGGTCTCCAATTTTAGATGATTTCAGATCAAGAGGAAAAACAAGTACCACAGAGTTTCAGTCTCATTCACTGCTTTTTTCATCCATCTCTTCTCTTCTGTGAAAGGAACAACACTTGAGGGCCCCTGCTGACTGCAGGTGTGCTGATGTGCAAGGGGAAGATTGTGTTACATGCCCCTGAGAGCTCCGGGGAACTGACTAATTTTTCTGACATAAAAGGCCTTGCAGCAGCTTTTCTGAGGAGCGGACTCCCACAAAACCAGTGAGATACAAACTGTACCCTGAATAAGCTTCAGTCCCTGAATGGTCTTAAGGAGCAATCTCAAGTAGAGCATATTGCAATTTAGTTTTGCAGAAGGAATGAGGTTCTGAATTTCACCCGTTGTGATTTGCACTGAGGATCAGATGAGGCTATGCTATCTGAAATGTTTGCATACTCTAGGATATTAATTGAGAGAATGTATCATCAAGGCTTCAGACAATTACCTTTATGAGATGTGCCTTGTAACTGATGGAGTCTTATGAAATACCTAATTGTTTTGCCTGTATTTGGTCCCAGTAGTTACATAAAAATAAGTTTAATTTTACTGCAGTAAACAGCTTGCACTTTTCCCAGTTGTGCTAACATCACAAAAAAGAAAAGAAAAAAAAAAGAAACAAAAACCAACACAAAGCCAGCAGAAAGTAAAGATTAACTTATATTCTGACCTCTTGTGCAGCTTCTTAATCCTTTGGCCAAGAGGTCAAAATCCTTATGAATGTTAAATGAACCCCAATTTGGTGGAAAGCCTCATAAAGCCAAGAGAATTACTAGGAGTTAAAAGAGAGTAAGATTACCACCTTGTCCAACATAAGAAAATCTGGATGAAAATCAGATGAAAATCTGGTAGAAAAGGGCACTAAAATTACTTGTGGTAGGGATGGTTTTATTTATTTCCTTGTTTATCTATTTTTCTCTCAACAACAACAACCACAAAAAAACTGAACAGATTTATAGTTAAAATTATAATTAATGGTCTTGCGGTCTGTCATAAAATGGGTTTTGCATCTTTGTGGTTCCTACTGAGTCTGAAGAGATGAAAAACTGCTTGAGTATCACAAAGTTACTCCTCTGGAGAAATTCTGCACCAAAAGTGTCTGTAAAATCATTTTGTTCACACGGACAGTAAAAGATGTTTCCTGTTCAAAAAATGACCAATAATGTCCAAGTGATACAGGTATGAACCTTCTCCTGCTAAGACAAAGCAAGTTATTTGTTGAACTGGATGTAAGAGCAGGGCCAACCTACTTAAGTCTCAAGTGTCAAATCACTATTCTGATAACTTCCCTGAGGACGATTTTTAAGCCTTATTTTTAAAAGGATGATCTTAATGTGACTACAAGGGCAAAACGGAACATTCATACTTGTTCAAAGGAACTGAATTTGGATTGTAGCAATATTTTGTTTTACAGTATTTTCTAAGATTAGCACGTAATGAAGTAATTTAATAACTTTATAAATGTTTACAATATTTTCTCTTCAAAAGGAAACAAGATTAATGAAAGTCTCACTTGTACAGTTATATTAGATTCATAACAATGGTGCTATTTATGCTCTTAATGCATAGCTCAGGTTTTAGAAACACACTGTGACCACATCTTCCTGCCTGCAGTTATAGCCTTTCTGAGGAAATCAGGATTTTGACAAACTGCGTCAGAATCGGTAAGAGTATTGTACCAAGGACAAGCTGTATCAGGCTTGTTTTTTCTTTAAACTGAGATGAAGTTTAATAAGGGGGCCAGGAGATCATGGTAACCTGGCAGAGCACATGTGTCCAGTATCCCTGGGCTTGAGAGATTTAAAAATAGGTGCTGTGGTAAGACTCACTGGCCCAAGTGTATGCTCTAGTATGATGACACAGATTGTCTTAATGGCACAGCATGATGCACTCTGAGTGATCTCAGCAAAGCTATCTTTATCAAATGGTTGGGAAGAAAATGCTTTTGTATTACAGGAAAATTTTGAGAGGGGTAATTTTGAGCAGACCTAAACCCATACTCACTTAGTAGCTGTTACTTCCTCAGATTCAAAAATTTCCAATAGGCTCCTGGGTCACCAGTGGGATTAGTAGTGTTGAGTGGCACTGTCACACACTCACTGTTCATGGCAGGTACTTGAGAAGGGTCTGGCTTTGATGCATTCCTTTGTCACCGGCAGAATGGGGGTAAGTAGTGTTAGTGTGGATCTGCTTTTAGTTCTCTTTCCCTCTTTTGCTTCGCTTCCTGTGAAAAGTTACTTCAAGTGAATACAAACACTAACAACAGCTCTACCTACCTTCAGTGCAAGGGCAGCTTTCAAGCAATATACCTATGAGAAAGATATCCATTATTGGAACAAAACTAAGCAACTGCAGAAGTCTTCATTACATACTGCATGTAAAAGCCTCTAGGGGAAAAAACAACAAAAACAAAAGAGGAGTTTGCATTTAACTGTATACAAAAAAAACCCCATGAAATGAAAGAACAAGAAATCTGACCTCAAAAGATTATAAACCACATATGGTCAAAAACAGTTCAAAAATTTACCTAATGGTCTTTAAAATCATGAGGATTGTGATTTTATACCATTATTCCAGACATGTGGGGGAAAAAGGAAGGGACATGTCTAGGACAAGAGTCCTGCTACTGCCCTAAGACAGTTCCAGACTGAACTAATGTATTTTCTGGCAAGGACTTTTTAATGCAAATAGTATAGGCATAATTTAGCTTGCAATAAAATAAAAGGTTAAATTCCTGGACCCAACTGTATTCATGAAAGATGTCTTTCTGGAGACTATGATGTTTAATACTGTTTGTCTTGTATGCTGCAGAGAGATATTGGGACTACTGTGAAAATCTATTGATGTCTTTTTTTTTTTCAGAAGTGCAATAATAGCTGACAGACCCCTATGGACAACAGAAGGGTTTTTTAATTTGTTAATACTTCTTCAAAGGAGAAATGGAGTCTATCTCAGCATGACTGGAAGTGAACACTTTTCTTCCTGACTACGCTCCTCTTCTTGGTTCTTACACATCTGCAGGTCAATGGATTGGTTTTTTCCCTTTTCTCAGGTGTTCATACTTCTGAGGATGAAACATTTGGTCATGAGAGCTTCCAGCTCCAGAAACAGGGCAACCAGCTGCCAGTACAGCAGCAATGTGGTTTTCCTGTCCCACTGTGTCCCTGCCAGCTCCCTATCCCCACAGCCCTGCCCAGGGCTGGCTGTACCCCACCAGGCACCTGCCTGGTTCACAGTTCCCCCGGCAGGAGCTCCGTGCTGCCTGCTGAGGCTGCAGCTGCTCTGGACCCCTGGCAGCCGTGCACAGCTCTCCCAGGCACTGCTGCCACGGCACTGTGGGGAACGGCAGAGGCTGCAACCCCTTCACCGCAACCTGAGTACGTACACTCCGGTGTCAGCCCGTGCAGACCTCCTGCCAGCCACGGCCACTGGCCTGGCCGGCTCAGGAGTGACCTGGACATGCCAGGGCATCTGTTTCTTCTCCACTGAAAGAGAAGAGGCAAAGGTGAATTTTAATCTCTGACATTTGCAAAAAGTCAACTTTGTCAATAATATTTTGTAGAACTAGAAAAAACAAATTATGTTATGTGAGTCTTCCTAAGAATTTTAACATTTGTCATACACAAAGACCAGCTGTCTGAGAGCCTTTTTTCTTTTTTTTTTTTTATTAATAGAGAGGAATTACTCTACCAATGCAATCCATTCCTCTAACTCCAATGGATACATGGCTCTGCAGCTGCTGTTTCCTGATTGCATTTAGTGGATGCTATCAAAACAAAACTCCTATTTTCCCATTTATTTAGATCTCTAGTTACAGATGGGGTAGAATTTAGCTGGTCAAAGGACTTGATTATATGTGATACGTGAAAATCCATTTTAATGTGCTTTGTTTTTAGGAAGTGTGCATTATCTGTATCTGTACCTGCACATCTACCTATCTACATGTAGGAATGATAAAATGTCATTGGAGATTGTGGTGAGATAACATTCCCCCAACACATATTGGAAACAAGACCACACTGCCAGTCACTGTTGCATATGAAGCCACAGGAGCATCTACTGCAGCTCAGACCAGATGAGGCCTAGTAAAGAAGCAGAAGGGGAAATATCCTTATGTTTAGAATTTTTTTTTTAATGTTCAAGACTGGGAAAATGTTAAATGGATGGTTCAGTTGTTTCTTATCCCTTTTATAGCAGTTACTCTTTCAGGAATTCCCTAATGCCTGATTTCACTTGCTGCTGCTCCTGTCTGCTTCGTATGAATTCCTTGCTGATTCTGGGACCAAGCTACACTGGCTGTTGAAGTAAAGTGGAAGGTTGAAAAGTTGTTTTATTTTTATTTAACATTTCAGAGGAAAGACAGGGACATTTTGGAAATTTCAAAACAGAATGCTAATGATTGCTTTATAAATAAAAAGAAAATACACATTCTCCCACTATTGACTGACTTACAAACAGATTACAGATTTATATGGCACAGGACTAAAGAAGTTCAATAGCTGTCTTGATTTAATTCTCTATTGCCAAATTACAATTTGTTGTGCTTTGATCAGTGCAAAGAGTGGGGAGCACAGTTATTGACTTCATCCAGGCAAATAGATATAAACATGAAATCTCCAGTGTACAGACTAATCTTTGTGCAACTCAGAAACTAGAGGAAGGCCTTATTCAAGTCCTAGCATGATTTTGTTTGCCATACAGAAGGAATAGAATTTGATCTGGAAAGAGTAATTACTGAATAAACATTTAATTTATATATTAATAGCAATATATGATATAGGAGTTAAAAGTGGTTAAAATTCTGAAAGAGAGGAAGGTATAGGAAATAAACAGCAAGTAGGAAGGAAGATAACAGTAAACTGAAAAAAAATTAAGTCAGAAGGAGTATTTCAAGATGAAACAATGACTGCTTTCTTATCCTTTTATACTATTTGGTTATATCACATGATATAAATAACATTACATATTACAATGATGTGAAAATTTGCGGACAGAAATAGGGCAAGAGCTACAGTAACTCCTGTAGGACTACATAATTGTGTTCTGATTGTACATTTAGTTAACTTTTTCCTAAGTTTATCTACTAAGATTAGTCATAAATATTTGTAAAGTATTTAAAACATTTAAAAAGCTATTTTAATATCTATTGTTCCAGCAGTATCTATTCTGTACCATTTGTACTCTATTAAATGACATACTATAGGGTTTTAGAAGATAATAATCTGCAAAATGCCATAGTCAATGTCCAGGAAGAAACTATTAAAGTATATCACTACTGAAAACAAAGAACAACAGGTTACTGGGAACTAGATGTTAGAAAAATTCTTTAAGGAGAGAAGCTATTACCCACTGGCATGTAATAAACTCCTTAGCAGATAATGGCTTGGGGAGAAAAGGTCTCAGAATTATAACTCTGTGATAAAAATGTTATGATTCTTCAAAATAAAATTAACTGCTTTCACTTTAAAGACTATCTGGAAAGGAAGTATCTTGAGGGAAAAAAAATGCACAATGACTGTTTCCAACCACCCGTTTAAAAAATAATAACTTTATTTCTCAGTCTGTCGAAGCTATATACAAAAGCCTATTGGGTAAAAAATCTTAGTTGAGAAAAGGAAATAATCACCAGCTAGACTTGGGGAGAGGTGTTACAGCTTAAAACTCAAAGCAAAGGCTTTGTACATTTACTGACTCCTGAGGGCAGAGATGGATTATTAAATTAGAGTAATCTGGGGCGGGTAAGTATATATANTAGGGAAGATGCCTGTGATTTAAATTTGGAAGGAAAAGTACTGGTCTGGTTAAAAAGGAGAAAAGGAGAGAGGGGAGATGCAGAAAACCTGTGTGTGTGTGTGTGTGTGTGTGTGCATGTTTGTGTGTTTGTGTGTTTGCATGTGTTCACACACACAGAGTGACAGGATGGGTCAGGTTTGGAGGGGCCACAGCAGGTCACATCTGACCCAACCTCCCTGCTCAAGCAGGGTCATCCCAGAGCACATGGCACAGGTGTGCATCCAGTTGGTTCTTGAGTATCTCCAGTGAGAGAGACTCCACAACCTCTCTGGACAATCTATCCCAGTGCTCAGTCACCTGCACAGTAAAAAAGTTCTTCTTCATTTCCAGGTGGAATTTCCCATGCATCAGTTTCTGCCCATTGCCTCTTGTCCTATTGCTCAGCACCACCGAGCAGAGCCTGGCTCCATCCTCTGATGGCTCAGAGCCTGGCTCCATCCCCCCTTCAGATACTGACAGACATTGATGAGGCCCCCTCTCAGTTGTCTCTTTTCCTGGCTGAACAGGCCCAGCTCCCTCAGCCCTTCCTCATAAGAGAGATGCTCCAGGCCCTTCACCACCTTTGTCACCCTTCGCTGGACCTGCTCCATGTGTCTTTTGTCCTGAGGAGCCCAAACTGGACACAGGATTCCAGATGTGGCCTCACCAGGGCTGAGCAGAGGGGCAGGATCACCTCCCTTGACCTTCTGGAATGTTCTTCCTAATGCACCCCGGGACATCATTGGCCTCTTGGCCACAAGGACACATTGCTGGCTCATGGACAGCTTGTTGTGCACCAGGTCCTTCTCCACAGAGCTGCTTTCCAGCAGGTCAG
>VXAZ01002628.1:118089-174722 GCA_013399875.1 Gymnorhina tibicen | reverse complement strand
CCGGGGAGGGGAGGAGAGCCGAGCCGAGCCGAGCCGAGCGACTTGAGCTGAGCTGAGCCGAGCCGAGCCGAGCGGCTTGAGCTGAGCCGCGCCGTGCCCGCCGCGCGTTACCTGCGCGCGGGTCCCGCTGCGGGTGCCCCGGGGGCAGGAGGGGCCGNGGGGGTGCCGCCGTCGCTGCCGCAGTCGCCGCCCGCTCGGCGGGGCCGGGGCCGGGGCTGGGGCTGCAGCGCGGGCGCCTTTCGGGAGGCCGCTCCAGGCGGCCCTGGAGCCCGGTATTTCAGCGCTGCACGGTGTGGCAGTTAGAGTTTCCATGGAAATGCAGCGAGACGGTAAATAACCCCCGCGCTCGGCGGTGCTTACGGGATGCTCTCAGTGCCTCATCCGGCACTCGGGGCACGGCGTTTTGCAAAGGTAAAACGCTCTGCGAGTCTTAGGACGTAGGGAGGTGCGAGCACAGACAGGCAATCACAGAACGCTGATCAGAGCTCCCCTCGCTTCGCTGGAGAGGAGCTACCGAGGTTTTTATCCATGCTGCTCGAACACCCTTTAATTTTTATTTTAGAACAGGTGGGAGGCGATGGATTTCCCCCAAACAGTTTTCCTTGCTGAGCTGAGTTCGGTTCTTATAGAGCAAAATATCTGAAGGGTGGTTTTTAATTTTATCTGAACAATCAGTGGGAAAGCAGGGCATTTTCTTATGTGAACAATATTTTAAAGCCTGGAAGTTGTTGGGTATGTCATAGTGCAAAGCATGAAAAGACAAACTCTGCTGCTCTCACCAGCTGTTATCCTCTAGCACAAGAAAAGTCATTGATCATAGTCCTATTACAGAGCTACCAGAGAACTCAGTGACATGCGGGTCCCTGGGAGCACAAGTGGCAGAATCTGACACAGAAACGTAATGACTTTCCCATGTGCCAAGGTGCTACTTTGACAGTTGATATTACCACAGCACTAAAGAAAAGCTGTGCGTATAATTAGCCTGTGAAAGACTGTACCACACAAAGACAAAACAACTGGATCAATCATGTTGTAAAATAACCTTTGAAAAGTCCAGGTAAGTTCCTTATTTAACTTGGGTATTGGGAAAATACTCATTGAGTGATCCAGGAACAAATAATCTTTATCTTCAGCAGATGAGCTCAGGATGGCAAAGAAGATTTCATCCTATCTTCTTTTGAAGATTTCATCCCATCTTCTTTCGCCTGCTTCTGCATAATTCACCACCCACTGCTGGTGAATCACTGCATGTGCAAGTGGAGCACAGGGAGCTGCCAGGTGGAAGTGACGTGCCAATCTATCTCATCGTATTAGCACAACTCTCCTGTTAGTCACAATGGAGAACAGAATTAATCCTTTTTAGGTCTGAGCAGCTGTTCTTAGCATTTTTGACCGTCTTCCCACTGAACACTGATAGTTTTGAAGCCTTTCACGCAAATTTTTGACCTGTCGATACAAACCCACTATGGTTCTAACACATGATGGGGGTAATTAAGAATTTCCCCACTTCTCTTGTTCCAGGAGAGCTCCCCACATTTCTGGCCCCACTGCTTGAAGTGGAAGGTCCCTTCTGGAAAGAGTGAAGTTTTAAAGACACTACATCTTTCTATGGAAACTGCTGGCTACAGCAGACTGATACTGTCTTTAAAAAGAAATCTAAATTTGCTGGCAGCGCCCAGTGGGAAATTAAAGTTTCTTACGCTGCACAACTGTGATATATGTGGGATGCCATTGTCCCTTCATAAAGGTACAAACAGCCTACCATCATGTTAAGCCATTTCTAAGGTGGCAGGTCACCTAGTACAGTTTCCCCAGCAGCCTCCAGAAAATACGTGCTTCGTAGCAGGAGCAGTCAGTAAGACAAGTATTCCTTCCTCAAAGCAATTTTCTCTAAGAATAAAACATGGTACTTTTTTTTGTTGGTTGTCTTATTTCAGGAGGGTTCATCAGCCAGTTGGCAGGTGTGAGATTGTTTGTTTGTTTGTTTGTTTTATTCCCCACAGACCTGTAAATAACACCAGACTTCTCGCAACTGAGTCTTTATATTTCATCCCTGATACTTGCGCAGATCAGAGACAATTCCTATGCAGAGCATTATAATTTTTTTCCTTTTCACTGTTTGTGTACCTCTGTCTTGCCAGTAATACTAATGAATAATAGAATCAGTAATCTACAGATAGAAAAGGTATGGACATTAGAGATATCAAATGTCAGGAGTCACAGCAGATCATAGTTCAAGTTCCCTAGAAACCAGCTACCACAGGGTTGTTGAAACCATAGAGGAGTTCTTGAGGAAGTAAGAGATGGTGATGATGAAAGATCCCTCCTCTGGAGGATCTGGGGAAGAAAAATGGTGCATCAGAGAGAGAAGGCTGGGATTCCTGAGTCAGAAGGACACAACAGAAAATACATGAGAAAACTCTGTGGCCGTATGAATACAAATTAGTTTTGTCATGTTTCTTACCACAGTCCCAAATGTATCTTTCTTTTGGGAAAATCATTCAAATATCTTAGAAAATTTAGCCTCTGGAGGCAAAACTCTGGAAGATATGAAGACTCATATCTTCATGTGGGATGCTCTAATGGAAATCTGTGAGAACTGATAAATGTCACAAAATCAAAGGTCTAAAGCACCCAATGTCCAATTCCACCACAGGCAGTCAATTGTCCTGAGCCAAAGTTTGCCATGAGACAAAGTCTAATGTTACTGTGAAGTCTGGTACCAATGGAGCACCTATTCACGGGCAAAACAGTGTAAGTGGTAGGATGTAACTACTACAGAATTTGAGAGATTTTGTGAGATACGTATAAAGCATTTCTGTTGGTTAAAATTCTTCACCCAACCACTTCATGCCCAGAAAAATTCTATTAAAACACTGTTAAAAATAACACTAATGTGTGGCTTCTGTATGGTCCATCCCTTCCACAGATTCTTAGCTTGCATAAAGCAGCAAGCCTTGGGCTTCTGAAAAGGTGGCAATGGTTGAGATGTCTTTGCAATGAAAGCCAGGACACATGACGGTTAGCTAATAAAATGCTTCCAAGGGTGAGCCTGTAATTAGTAAGTTTTGTTTCCTAATGTGTCATCACATTTTTTGGCTGGTGTTACACACATTGACCTGTCTGGATGATCATGTGTGGGACCTATTTTTGCTTCATCTGAAGCCAGATGAGAGCTTGTGTATGAGTGCACAGGAGTTTGAATCCTGAATGGACATGGTGGGGTGGCTATAACAGAAAACATGACTTAGTTTTTTAACCATAATTTAGCCATAATTTAGGTTATGGCTCAAGCAGCCTTTAAGCAATATTTCATGTGATCAGGATAGATTTACACTAGTCAGTTTGGCTGTATTGTTGAAAATGGAACTGCAGCAGCAAGACTGTCAGCAGAGATTAACCACATAATCATTCATGCAGCTTCTTTGGGTTTGTGACATTAGCAGTCAAATGAAGTGTTGTTATGTTTGGTGTCAGATGCAGTTATGTCAGAATAAACATGTTCTTAGCCAAAGAGAGAATTTGCTGCAATTCAAATTATACTCAACAGCAAAAGGTGTATTTAGTCTACTGATGACAGACTTTTGCCCCAAGGACCATGAGTTCCCTTCTCTTTGAACAGAGTAATGTTCAAATGCAAATATTTCAATGGCACTGTTCATTACTAGAAAATGAAAACAATAAAAAATAAAGTTAAAAAACCCTTCAGAGAGTGTTTACATTCATTTCCATTGTGGTGACTTGAGTTTGTTTTATACAAAACAGAAGATACAAATGACCCTCCTGGTATTCTTTCACTTACTGGATTTTAAGTTTTAAGGAGGGATTGCATTGCCTGAACACACGGCAATGCATTGCAATGAAAGCAACAGCCTCATTTAATGAAATCTTTCCTATTTTTGAGTTTTAGAGTGAGAAAGAATTTTAATGGATTTATGTCTTGGTGTAATTTTTCTACAGGTTTTTTGAAAACATCTCGTTCCCTTCTCAATGCTTTTGCTTCAAAGCATTTCTGTATTCTTTCACTCATATTTCCTTTGTTGAAATACTTGTGTTCTGTTTATTGTTCTCTTACTCTCTTTTTGCAACGTCATGTCTTCACACAAATAAAGATATGCACACAGACAAAAAGTCTTCCAGTGCAGGGTACCTTTGATGTACTGAAAAACTTATTTCCTGGAAGAGGATAATCTTTAACACAATGGTTATCTTACTACTCCAATGTTCTCATGTCCTGACAGTCATCATCAATAAAATAAGAGTTACGAGGAATTATTTGACATCTTTGTGAGTTTGGAGCTCCAGACGGAGACTGTCAGCTTGGTGTTGAGACTGGAGATGCACAGAATGCCTGATTTCCCCCCAGAGCATACCTGATGCACAACGTGTATTTTATACTGCTATAATAGAAAGTTTGAAAAGAGTCAGTGTCTGTTTATTAGAGTGATTATTTTTTAGTGGGTATTAGTGCTCACATGTATGTAAAATGCCTTAGAGAAGAGTCATATAGCTCCAACTAATTTAGTCATCTGAGGTGGGCACACAGCAGTACTGTGAAGCAGAAAGCTTGTAGCAAGGCTCAGGTTATAGCATGTGTGCACATATATATATATATGTATGTATGTATTTATGTAGATACATTTATATGTAGCACATGTGTTTGAAAGACTTAGGGACTGAGGCAGTCCTTTCCATTGCCCCACTACACTGTTCAAAGCCTGACCTTGCATCTGTCTGCAGTGTGAAGAACGCTATGAATATTTGTTGTTACCACTGTGAGTTCAGGTCAGTGAGTGACACCAAGACTCTATTTTCGATCTTTTATAGGTAGTTACTATACTTTCGTGGTATAACAGAGGCATTGTGAGGTTTGCTTTGCCAATGTTTATGCAATGTTTGAAATTTGTGTATGTATTAACCATTAAAGAGTGAAGTATTATGAATCACTTCATTTGCTGCTGAAATGGAGATCCTCATGACTAATGACGAAATGGAGGAGAAAGATCGTGTATCTGAAAATTCAGAAATTTCTGAAAAATTGGCATTTTGCTAGGATAGTAAATGAATGGCTCTGTGATACATTAATCTATTTAAAATAGAATAGGATGGTGAGAAACAAAGACAAAATTTACAACTCCCTACACCCCTGTCTTCTCAGGCTCAACCTAACTCTTGCCTCCCAACTGTTCTATATTCCCACCCCCCTCAGTGGTGCAGGGGGACTGGGAATGGGAGTTCTGGTCAGTTCATCACCCATTGTCTCTGCCCCTCCTTCCTCCTCATGATGTTCCCCTGCTCCAGGATGGGTCCTTTCCATGGGTTGCAGTCCTTCAGGAACAGACTGCTCCTGTGTGGACTCCTCTCTGTGGACCACAGCATGGATATCTGCTCCACCACGGTCCTGCAAGGGCTGCAGGGGAGCAACCACGGTTCTCACCACAGGCGGTGGTGGGGGGAAATCTCTGCTCTGGCCAGCAGTGGGTCCATTTTGGAGTCAGATGAAAATGGTTCTGTTCAACATGGGCGTAGTCTTCTCGCAGAAGCCACCCCTGCACCTCCCCAGCTTGCCATGTAAACTCAAGTCTCTTATTTTGAACTGGTCCTAAAAATGTATCTCTGCCTTGGATACCTGTGGGATACCTTGGATACAACAATTCTGTACCACAGAATGCTTATTTTAATTTTTTTAATAGCCGTCTCGATCATATGGGTAAGAACATTACAGGGAAGTGGTGGGAACAACCTGGCATAACGAAAAAAGGCTTTTTCTCTGCCTAGCAATACATCTATTACCTGCAGAAATATCTATATTGGACATATTGGACAACTCTTTTTTTTTTTTTTGTAGTGTGGATGAATCATTTCACATCCATAGCGATGAGAGGTCTCAGTGGTACATGTCCAAGAGTGTCACTGCTTCAGCCAGAAATATGCTCTTTATGAGCCCTTCAGCTTGGATCCCTGTCTGAGTGTACCTACTTTTGCTCTGCTCAGTCGAAGACAGACGCATGCTAATGACCCACATAGGAATGAAGTTCTTAAGAGGCATTATATACAGCCTGCATTTCCCTTCTGGCTGCTGCTCTTAAAATGTCAGCAGCACCACAGCTACTGGTTTATAGCAACCTTGCAGTGTGCCTGCAGTTTTCTTTCTTACATCAAGGACTGCAATTATGATGCAGTTGAGCTGAACTCCTGTAAATACAGTGTAAACATCAGCCTTATTCTGGATTCTGAAATCTTCCTGTGTGGCTCCTTCTACAAAAACTGTTTCAATCATTTACTATGTGCAACTGATTTTTTAGCTGTAATTAACCTGGTTTCTCAATTCAGAGTTATTCATGACACAACAGTGTTGCCATGTAATAAGTGCATGCCTGAAGGTGAGAGAGTAAGAGCATACAACTCCTTGAAAATTTAATGTGGAAAATTTCATCTGGAGCCTTGGAAGAATTAGGGAACTTCTGCTCTCCAAGAAATCCAAACTCCTATTACAGTCTGCAGGTTTTGTCAAGGCATTTTCAAAGTGTTGCTTACGTTTATCTGGGTAACTTCTCGCAGACTTCCCAACTTACTGTCTTTCATGCCCATTGAAGTAGATCAGTGCAATGCTTTTTGTGAGTGTGACAGCAAGGTGTTTCAGCAACTTGACATTTCTTACTGTTCTGGTCATAGCTATTCATGATAAATGCAGACCAGAAGCTAGCTGTACTGGTTTAAAAAGCCAAACCGCAACTTTGTAATTTGCTCCTTATGCTTAAAATCTCTGTCTCGTCCCCTTTTCAACAATTTCCATCTTTACTTTGGCCACAAGATGGCAATAACTTGCAGACAAAATGAAACAGGCAGACCGATTTGAAACTGTCTCCCTTCCTGAGCTTTTCCCTGCGCTCTCCCCCCAGCCCCCCTCTTTTGTTTCAATATTTAATTGCATTTCTTTCGGAATTACTAGGCAACCCACCCCCAGATGTGCAGTTTAAAGGTGATGTGCTTGCAGTGTGATTTTAAGGATCTACTCCGTAGAGCACCATCATGTGATACTGGGGTAAGGTGGAGTTCAGCTTTAAGGGGGAGTCTCCAGCTTTCCATCCAATCTTTAGGATCTGACTGGAGAAATACCAAAGGATCCTTCTCCTTTCCCTACTCCTTCTCCGTCCAGCGTCCTGGGCCAGCCCCTGAGCAGACCAAAGACAGGCAGAGCAGTTGCAAGGTGAGTTTCCCCTGTGGTTGCTTTTCCATGACTGGGTGGTTGTGTGCCAGTTAGGCTGGTGTTTGCTTGCCGTCTTAGGTGCAGGTGACAAAATCCAGGGGAGGGTTAGGCTCCAGGTAGAACTTCCGAGCATCTGGGTCAACCATCAGCTTGGGCTGACAGCATTTTGTGCTCACTTTTGAACAGCTCCGATAGTTTTACTGCACATTTCCATTCACCTCACAGCACATTATTTCACCCTTTCTGTCTCTTGGTGCTAAACTTTTGACCAAATTTCTCACAAGAGAGTCGGGAGGATGTGCTTGGTAGGGGAGACTGTGCAATTACCCAGAGGGGTCTGCAGAGCTATGGGCTTTCCCCACCCCAAGCCGGCACTCAAGAGTGGGGAGGAATCTCCTTCCTGACTTGGGAGCTGGGGGTTTAGGAGACAAGGAACAGTGCAGCTGTTCAAGAGATTGAACTCCATGTCCCCCTGTTGTCTGGTGCATTTTGCAGAAGGACAGGGAAGAAGGACTCCTTGTCACTTGCCAGCAGTGCTGTGTTTCTGAGCTGGTTCCTAGATATGCTCTTAGGTTGCATCTCTGCTATGCGAAAGATGAGGGAAAAAGGAGCAGTAGCATTTTCTGGTTATGAGTTTGATATTTAATAAATAAAGAGCAGAGCTTGGCTAAGGGTGTAGAAAAACCAAGAGCACGAAACCCCGGACACCTTACTGCTGGGGGCAGTTTGGTCCCGGCTGGCGAAAGAACCTGCCCAGTTCCTCCTTGCAGGACATGGCCCCTTGCCTGCTCCTGCCGTCATTCCATCAACTCACAGGGCTGGAGTGCCCACCTCATGCTATACAAGTGATGGTGGAGTTCATGATTAAATACGGATGTTGATTTTCAGACTATGACAAAGTTACACGGTGGGAATTGAGGAGCCCTGGCTCTCTACATCACCCACACACTTTCCCTTTGGGTAAAGCAACTACTTCTGGCATCATAGAAGTGATGCTTCAAGGGACCTTGGTGATGGAAGTTTCTTTATTGGACCCTAAAACAGATTTGGTGGACTAGGAGATCTGATAAATTTAGTTAGCAGAGGCAGAAGGTCTGAGAGAGAATACTCAGGTGTATACCTAGCTAGCTTGAAAATCAGAGTAGTCAAACCTCAGACAGAGATGCCTTTTGTCTGAAATCCTTGCTGTTAACTCTCACAGTAAAATATCACTCAGAGGCAAGCTACATTGCCTGTCACAGTTTCTTGTAGCCTTGTGGTGATTAGAAAGAGCCGGCAGAGCCAGCTGAGGTGAGCTCCTGACAGCAGCGAGAAGGCATGGCATTGGCATGGTCATCCTTTGGCTGACCCTCAGGAGGAGCTGGAGCTGCAAGCCCAGCCCTCCCACGCTGGCTCTGCCCTAGGGAGGAGGCAGCCCCCGCTCTGGTCCCCAGCATGTGGCTGGTTAAAAGGGTGTCTGTCACCAGTAAGAGACAAAGACAATTCTTCTTCAGAGACTTACATGGTACAGAGATTTATATCGAATATCATTTAAGAACAAAAGCTCACCTATTCAGGGTAACTTTTAATGAAGTGCGTTTTAGTGGGCAATGTTTTTACAGCTTTTGTGATAATGCCATATGAAGTCGGGTTTGAAACCCACTTGTGTGAATTTTAAGTGGCATTACTTTCATTACCATAACCTGAGGTTAAATGAGGAATAAATTTAGCTCATGGGAGTGGGCAGAGAGAAAATTCCAGATTAAGTGTGGAATGCAGTGCCATTAATGGTGCCCAGATTCAGTGCCCTAATGGCAAGTTGAAGTAAAGGTGTGTCAGGTTATCAATTAATTGTTTTTTAATTGTTTATCAATTAATTGGATTTTTTTAAAATTTGCCTTCTCAACACATATGCTTGAGTTTCAGATTTTTAAAATCCAAGGCAAAGGGGTGGTTATTTAAGAATACCTATTTCCCTTGCATGGCTAAAGAAATTTTCTGCGGTGTTTAAAATTTGCCGGTTTTTGTCTTTTGTCTTGTTTTCTTCTTTTTTTGCTGCACAGCCCTGCTAGCTAAGATTAAGGTGTTCAGAGTTCCTGATTTACCTTTGACTCAGTGCCAGTGCTGAGGGCACTTGGCCGCTCAACATCAAGTGTATGCGTTACAGAAAAAAAAAAAGCAGCAATTGAGTCATTTTTCCACCCGTCACATTAGTCAGATGGGCTTTCCCCCCCTCCTCATGTGATGCCTGGATATAATTTCACTTAGAGCAGTTCGAGAAAGCAGACGTTTGCAGATGAAACTTGTGAAAAGGAGATGTAAAACATAAAGTGGAGGCTACGCTGGTGGAAGGCTGCAATTGCTTCCCGGCTCGCTATTTCGTGCGACTTGTGCCGGCGGGAACGGGCCGGGCAGGGCTCGTGTCCCCGCTTGCCGTCCTGCGCCTCGGTCCTGCCTGCTGCCTGCTTGCCGCAGCCGCTCGGAGCGGCGGGAGCCCGGCGGCGGCGCGGGACCGGCGGGCGCNAGGCGCCGCGCCCGGCGGTGACCGGCCCTGCTGCTTCCCTTCTCCCCAGGTGGTGCGAGGGAGATGCGGCACTGAGGAGCGGGCTCGGCCCGGCGTGCGCTGCGGGGCTGAGGGGCTCGTTCTGAACTCGGAGCGGTCTGGATGAACGCGGCGGTGGCGAAGGTCGGCGGCGAGTTGGAAACAACATGAATACCTCGGTTCTCGCCCCACTGGGAAATATTTCCGGCCACCTGAATTTTTCGGAGATGAACTCGCAGATCTTGCAGTTTGAGGACGAAGATTGCCATGTGCCTTTGGCCATGGTCTTCACTTTGGCCTTGGCTTACGGGACTGTGATAATTCTGGGGGTCTCTGGGAATCTGGCCTTGATTGTCATTATTTTGAAACAAAAGGAGATGCGCAATGTTACCAACATCCTCATTGTCAACCTGTCGTTTTCTGATCTCCTAGTGACCATCATGTGTCTTCCCTTTACCTTTGTGTACACTTTAATGGACCACTGGATTTTTGGGGAGGCCATGTGCAAGCTGAACCCTTTTGTGCAATGTGCCTCCATCACCGTCTCGGTCTTTTCTTTAGTCCTCATTGCTATTGAGCGCCATCAGCTGATCATCAATCCCCGTGGCTGGAGGCCAAACAACAGACATGCCTACATGGGGATTGCAGCCATATGGATTTTAGCCACAGCTTCCTCTTTGCCTTTCCTGATCTACCACGTATTAACAGATGAGCCCTTCAGAAATGTAACATTTGATGAATATAAGGACAAATATGTGTGCTTGGACCTGTTCCCCTTGGACACTGCCAGGCTTTCTTACACCACAACGCTTTTGGTGATTCAGTATTTTGGACCGCTTTGTTTTATATTTATTTGCTACTTGAAGGTAAGATAGAACCCTCTTGCAATATGTACTTATTTCTATCTGATGTTTGTTTATCCTTGCAAAGATGACAGTGGTAGGTTAATTTATCCCATGTGTTTCTCTTTGTTGAATTTCCTGCAGATATACATACGGTTAAAAAAAAGGAACAACATGATGGACAAGATGAGAGACAGTAAGTACAGATCCTCTGAAACCAAAAGGATCAACATCATGCTGATATCAATAGTGGTCGCATTTGCAGTTTGCTGGCTACCTCTCACCATCTTCAATATCGTGTTTGATTGGAATCATGAAATTCTGCCTGTTGCTACCTGCAGCCACAACCTGTTGTTCCTGATTTGCCACCTCACTGCCATGATCTCTACCTGTGTGAATCCCATCTTCTACGGGTTTCTCAATAAGAACTTCCAAAGGGACCTGCAGTTTTTTTTCCAGTTTTGTCATTTCCACTCCCGTGAGGAGGATTATGAGACTATAGCCATGTCCACCATGCACACAGATGTTTCAAAAACCTCTTTAAAGCAGGCAAGCCCCGTCACATTTAAAAAAATAAATAGTGATGACGATGAAAAAATATAAAGAAGTGATAAAAAATTCTACACCAAACTGCAAGTAGTGTGATTGCAGGTGAAGTGTGTCCAAGGACAAGCACAGTTACATAATGAGTACAAAAAGGGTAATGTTTTTCTTCCTTTTCCAAGGAACTTTGATTGTTGTCACTTTGAACTTACGCGCTGTGCATTTTTGCCCCTTTTACTGCTTTAATGTTCACAGAAGTTATATCTGAATTTTATTATAAGACATAGTCAGACCTGCTACTACCTATGGTTTTCATCAGCCATTTTTGTTCTGTTTTCTTTGTACAGTTCTGCATTTTAGCACAAAGGTTTATTTATTTATTTTTTTCAAAGAAGTAGTTTTCAGGAGTGTCCATTTAAGACCATTAGAAACAATATGAACCACAGGGACACTGTCATTACAGAGGATATCCACCAAAGGATAATATTAGGAAATTCTGATTTGAAGAGGACTTTTGTTTTTTTTTAATTCATCTTTTGATCCATGTTAAAATCCTGTAAAATCAGTGTAGGTGTGCAAAAAAAAGAATTCTGTGAAACCTGTGGAATATGTTTAAATGGGGACATACAGTTGTCTCATTCACAGAGGCAATTTGGGCTGTATTAGTTTCAAGGAGAGGATTAAGAAAGAAATTATATTCTAATTTTCAAGAATAAAACCCTACAGTAGTTCCACAGAGCACAATGGGATAACTGATGTTTCAGCACAGCAAATGAAAACATAAATGGGCCTTCAGTCCCGAATGATTACAGCTGGTTTTAATAACACAGGCTTTTTAGTTTAAAAAATCCAAACCCCATTTTCATCTGCCATCAGTGACAAGAGTTGACTGTTGCTGGGATGAAATGCACCATCTGTTCCAAGCCTATGAACCATGTAAATTCTCCTTGAGACCTATATCCAGAATCCAGAAGGAGATGGGACTGTTAGCTGTGTGGACAAGGTGCAATTCTATCCTCAGAGGTGACAGAGAAACTCAGGTCTGGTATTAAAAAAGTAAGGTTGAGCTACCCGAGTCTTTTCATAGTAATTAGTGTTGATCTATATAAATTATGTATAGCCTCATAATATTTTGTGTTCAGATGCAATGGCATAAACCTGGAAAATCTCCAAGACAATGGATGGTTTAATCAAGACCTGCAAAATTTAAAAGAAGGATATGGATATAATTTGGGTATAACTGGTATGTTTAGCTTCCAAGCTCACAGTTCCCACAGTTGGTTGAAGTGTGGAAACATTTGCCAAATATACACAATAGACCTCTGTTACTGCTTAAAATATATATTCTCTAATTACACAAAATATTCATGACTAGATCCATGTTGAGGGAAACCGTATAACTTGACTGCTGTAAATGAAATTACAACAATATCAGCCAGCTGAGGTTGTGTCATACAGTGTACTTTACTATATCATCAATGTCTTTTTGAATATTCAGCTTTTAAAAATACAATACAGACCGTACTTTCTTTCAGCAAGGTCACTTTAAATCATTCTGGCAGACAAGAGGGTCTTTAAAATGGATATAAATATATATTCAGTATAAATGGAAATCTGATCTGATATATTTCTAAGCAAAAATATCTCAGGATGTTATGGTGAATTTAATATGTTCTAAATTTGACATAGATAAATGCCTAAGAAATTAAAATTATTTGGGTTGCCAGTATTTAAAAGTGAAAAACTGTGCCTTGTGCTGTCGTATAAATAGTGTAGAATATTAAAGTAGCAATGTGTTCTTGTGCATTATAATTCCATGTATTTCTCTGCTGGAAGATAACTTAATTTAAAAGGAGTTTTCTGTGCTTGAGAACAGAGACGGAATGTAGAAAATTAATTATAAGACAGAAGGTTCTTTTAGAGCTTTGGCCTTTTGTATTTTATGAGATTTCCTTTTTCTCTGTGCTTCTCCATGGAATGTGTTGTTAATAATTTGACAAGGGTTTCCCAAAATTATTTCCCTCCCACTTTGCAACAGTTTTCATATTTCAAAGGATGTGTATTTTCACAGTGAGATACAATGTACAAAAACAGCCATGGGTTTTTTTTATTAAGAATGTCACAGTGGGTTTTTCCCATTACAAAAAGTCACTGTGAATTTTATGGCTTTTTTCCCCTTTTTTCTTTTTTTAAAGCACTTTCTTTCAATGTAGTGCAAAAAGAAAATTCAGTCATTTGAGAAACTTTCCAGTTAATTTGCTTGAAATTTTTGACCAAGCTGAATTAGGTGCTTACACAGAGTAGGTGTAGAGGAACTTTAGAGGAGCCTGCTGCTGCTCAGGGACCTGAATGAGGTGTGTCCTAAGATTTGGAGGTCTCCAGGGGGATAGCAACATAATTCTTCCTATGTCAACATTTCTCCTGCTTGAGGTACAGTCTCAAATCATGCAGCCCATCTGACACTGTGTCATAGTATTTCCTGAGAATGCATGTCAGGTTCTTTTTGCCCACCAGCACCTGATAAACAGAGCTAACTGTAAACAGGAGCATTCCTTCTGCTCATCCTTGTTAGGCTCAGGAGCCGTTTTTGCTCTGCACTGCTGTCCTAGGATCAGGCTATGTTTCCTCACTTCCCTGCAAGAAGCCTTTCTGAGCCTCTGCTAAGGACGCAGGTTAGTGGATCATCACACAAATAGCACAGGGCACACTGCCTGTAATCACAGTGGAAATGAACACAGTGGAAAGACTGTTCTGCAGCAAAATGCATTTGGAGAATTTCAGAGGCAAAATCATTGCTCTTCTGAAGAATTTGTTATGAGGACAGATAAAAGTAGTCTCTCTGAGATGCTGACCTAACATCCGCAGGGCGTAGATCAGATCTACTGAGAGCAGTATTTTTGTGTTTGGCTTCGTGACTTGACGCTGGAGTTTGAGTCTCAAAAGCTGCTGAAGACTTTCCCCTCCCGACAGCCAGCTACAGTACTGATCCTCTTTTTCATTTTCAGAGCTCCAGCATGGCTTTTCATCCTCTATATGCTAAATTTCTTTACAGGATAAGCTGACAGGTTTCATGTTTCACTATAATTTTTCAATCATTCTGGTTTGATATTTATTTCTTCTACGTGCTGTTTTGTCAAGCGTCCCACACTTCAGCACATGCTGATTCCTGTCTCAAAAGCCTGAAGATCCCTTTTATTCTTTCAGACTGGTAGAAAAGTTTTACTGACAGAAAAACAGAACAGTGAGTGATCTATAATGTATCTTATTATTTATGTGTCATACATTTCATGTCAAATCTCCAGCCTTAAATGACAAATGTAGCTATTTAATAAATATTGGTATTTACTTCATTTGTCAGTTATTTTAGCATCTTAAACGTCACTTTGATCAGCCACAAACATTTAAAGTTTCTGCATAATCTAAATAAACCAGCATATTTATATATCATATTAATAAATATGTCTGTATTCCCATTTTGCTTTCTTTTTCAAAAAATGGTTGTGTCTTTGTTACTATGTACAGTAATTCACAACTTTAACATCAACATTAAAAAAAGGATAAGAAAAGAAGTGATAAATTGACAATAAAACTTGTCTTTGGTAGGCTACTACAGAACTGGAAATTAAAAGATATATATCTATATGTATATAGTCAACCCTGTCTTTATGACCACATAAAGAGAAAAGATTTAAACCAGGAAAAGAAATCAACATGACATAACGCCTGAGGGACTTGAGCTGATGCTGACTGCATCTCATCACTGATGAAGGTGTGAAGGGTTAAGGGCTCATATATTCTGACTCTGTGGTCTTGCACTACAGTACCAGCTATTATTAATGGATCCTAAAGGGAAAATTTGATGCTGATTCATATTCAGACTGTAAATCAGTACATGTTTCAATCCAGGCCTGTACATCAAATTCTCATTTTGACCTCAGAGAAGCATTCTCAGATCAATGAAACTGAGATTCTTAAAGTTAACCATTTGCCTAGGCATTCTGCTGAATAAAACTGCATTTCTGGCTGGCAGCTCACACTCTTTCCTAAAAATCAGATTTTGGATATTAGCTTTTTACAGAAATAAATTAATGGCATATAGTTGTTTGACCTTTTTTTCTGGATTCTTCTCTGGATTTTTTTTCTGGGCCTGATAATGCTTCAATTTAAAGCTTTCCTTCCTACTTCTTTGTATCAAAGAATTTACCAAAGCAGTGCATAGAGATGAAGACAATAAAGAGATTTTCTATCTTCTTATTTTAAAAGCATACAAAATAGTAGGAAACACGAGCTTAAATAACATCTCTGTCTGCAACAGATGAAATTCATTCAGTTGAGTGGAAAGGGGAGAGGAATAATAATTACAATCAAATGATAAATTTTGTTGACAGTAATTTCTTAATTGAAGGATATATACAACTCCAAGATCTACCATGCCTTCTTCATTCTTGTGTTCTTTCGTATGTGGTATCTGCTTCCCTGAGTCATTACTAATTAGCCAAATCATTCCTAAAGTTGACGTGAAAGAAAATTCTTCTATCCAGGTTTTGCAGAATTTCAAATGTTTGAGTATAACATATAAGATGAAAAAATGTGTTCAGCTTTGGCTCCTACACTTCAATTAACCTGTGGTCAGAAATTACTTCTATTCAGTATTTCTGCCCATGCAAAACAGTGTTAAGAGTCTAATTGAAGTTGATATTTCAAATATTCAGGAGTGCGTTTACAAAGACTAACTTCAGCTTTCCTAGCCTCCTCTGGCAGCAAGCTAAGGGCCCTCACACCTGCACTACTCTGGTGCTATGCATTACCAAAATGTCTTTCCCTCAGTTGTGTATACAGGCTGCTAAGTGGCAGGACAGCCATCTTCCAGGGCAGCACTAGACCTGGTGACTACTGCTCCCTTCCTCCATCTTCCATGGTGCTTCTGCTCTCACTTCATATTTCATCCCTTTGGTAGCTGCTTTCTGAGGAAGCTGTAGAAATTTGTACTCTGATTTTGCGAAGTGCCTGAGTATATGATAAAATTTAACTCTATTCAGGACAGTGCTTTAAATAGTTTCTTTCATTAAAATTGTCGTCTGGCAAGTTTCTCATAGGCAAATTTCTCAAAATTTAGAAGTACATAATTTACAAAGCCTGTGTAGGAAATACGTCCATACAGAACATCCAGTTCGCTGCAGCAAAACTGACAGCACACAGTGTCTTGTGTTTTCCAAATAGCTGAATTGATGATCTGGCTATTTATTATAGGTCAGGCTTAGTTGCAATAAATTTGCCCCAGATGAAAACATGTTTGAAACTGCTGTGCATGTTATGCATGGTTAACTAACTTGCCACCCGTTATGCAGATACACAGGGAAATTGAGTTTGGAAGAGAGACAAAAAGCAGACACTCTAGATGAAGCCTTGATACCTTCTGTCAGATATACACAAAAAGACTCAAAGGGAGACTTAGACATTTATTTACTTGGGGGGCCAAGAGACTGACAGGTAAATGTTTTTTTTGAGCAAAGTGGTGGTCAAAGAAGTATGTATGATAAAGAGGTTCTCTGCTCCCATTTCCTGAAAAAGAATATGGATTTTTATAAATTACTCTGAAAATACATTTTTAAAGATTCTTTACCTTGGATTAATCTAAATCGCTTTTTGAGACAAAGGAAACAAAATGGTTTTGGCACAATGGAAAAAGAACAGCTTTTCATTGCACCCGCCCACTGCACATGAGTCCATTTGCTTCCACTTCTGCAGGCTGGAGGTTTGTTTATGGCAGGAGGAGTAACCTGATCAACAAAGCCCTACTTTTCTCTCTTGGCTCATATCCACACTGATATTGTGCTGCTGTTTTTCCCTTTGCAATCTTCCCTCTCCTGCCCCAGCCTCTCCCAAGCTATGAAGTTTTTATTATGCTGTTTATATTGTTTCTTAATAAAAGCTGTCTGTAAAAAGATGTCCTTGAAAGATTCTATTCAATGTGTGCTTGAACATATGGGCGAGAGGCCATACAGGACTTGTAGAAATATGACTGGCAATGTGAAGGTGTTTTAGGCAGTAGAGAAGTTGAAAATGTAGTTGTTGCATTTCTGTTATTTAGCCCTTTTCATTTAAAGCTGTTTTTATAATTTTCATTCATGTAATCGAAATGTCAGCTTGGTTCACATATCTAGATTAAACTTTCTCTTGGTGATGAGCCACCAGAGACATTCAGCAAAAGGAGACACTGGGTAACCCAATTTGCATCCTTATTTAGCCTTATAGCCTCTCAGTATTGCTTACAAGCTTCTCATTGTTTGTACTATACTTGAGATATATATGGAAAAGTCTTCACTTTTTTCTCTTTAAGACTGGTAAAAGTTGTATAATTAAGAGATATGAGAGATAGGACTGGTTTATCTTTTCTGATTTTTATTTCCATTATTATTATTATGGCTGTAATGTTTGAGGCTTTTCAGTTAAGCTTTGAGTTATTATCAGTTTGGGCTCAGGGGTAGTCCCCTGGACATCAGTCACCATGCTGACATGCCTATAGTTAAACAGGTGCTGAAGTAAGAACCTTAAAGCCTCACCTAAAACACTGCAAGGTTAATGAAAAGCCTCCCATTGACTTCAATGAGCTTTGGGTGAGGTACTTGTTTCAAATGACACTAAGATGCAATACATGTCTGAACACCTGCATTTGTCCAAATGGGGCAAAATTAAAAAGTCATCTTCAGCTGCTTCTTACAGTATGGTTACCCTCTTAAGTTCTTCTGTGAGTTTTACTCTGATGTATTTTCTCGACATATTTACAAGTTAAATGTGTGTGCTGAGCTGCCTCACTTAAACCAATTTGCTTCACAGAAAAATTGAAGAGGGTACTAGCAATTCATCACTAGTAAAAGTGTGGGCTTTTTGTTTGGATGATGATGATGATTACTACTACTACTGCTGCTGCTTTTTTCACTTTATAAAAAAAACGAACCAAAAAAGATCACTAACAGCCAGACAGCATAGTTTAGTTTACATATGAAATTCACTTCAGGCGGTAAGGAATCTCAGCCTGCAGCACAGACTGTGCATTTACCTGGTAGAGGTGCACCTTTAGCAGGAATAATAGCAATCATGAATAAAACCACTGCAAGCAGTTGCTTAAAAACAAGTATCTTCAGAGTTGGATAAGGTCACATTTAAGTCAATATACAGAAACTTGAATTCAAATATGAATGTTTTTTGTGGTGGAAATTATGCAGTCAGATAACCAAGTGATTTCATGAAATTATAAAGCCTGAGCCTGGTCTCATTCATATTAGTCAAATGCTTCAGGAGCATCTCTGATATTGTTCAGAAGGTTATGGTGTGGATGAGGCAGATAAATGAAATCAATCTGTGAAGCTGTCAGATTGGTTTTCTAGACTCATAGATTTTATCTTACCTAGGATTAGGGTAACAAGGAAATGAAGTACCTTGGCTTTTGAATTCCTTGATAATTTTCACTCAGTCCTGACAAATTTGCCAAAGCTTTCTGAGGGTGAAATGGTATTGGATAAGCTGAGTACCTGTTATTTGAATAAGGTTGTTCTTTTAAGCAGGACATACACATTATAGGTGTTAGCATCTGAAGTCTTACATTCTACACAGTAGAATATAGATATATATGTTTACTATCACTTATAGAAGCACTTTAAAATGCTGACTTCAAGTGAATTTTATACATTTACATAAACCCCTTAACCTTTAGCAGTTCTTATGTTTAGAGCAGGTTTGTAGAATAAACAAGCAGTGTTGACTGTGGAGTTTGTTTTAGCAAAAGGGTTTTGGTTTCTCTGACCCTGGGACCCTGAGGATCAGCACCTGCTTAGGAGACATGGGATCCAGCTCACTAAGTGAGGCAAAGGTATCTTTGCCAGCAGGATGTCTGACTTCCTAAGAAGGCCTTTAAACCGGGAGTGATGTGAAATGGAGACTATTGCCAGCAGCCTGTGAGGAGGGAGTGAGGGACAGAGCTGTCTAGCAAAGGGCCTAGAGTGGTGTGAGTGAAGGCAAACACCAAAACCACAATAAAGAGCTTAAATGACCTTAAGCATTTTCAGGAAGCAAGGAAGTGCCTACAAGACACCAGTTTGGGAAAAATTCCCCGATTCCCTCTGGGAAATGACATCAAAGTGTCTCTGAAGTGCCTGTACATGAGTGTGTGCAGCATGGAAATAAATGTAAGTAGAAAAATGCAGGGGATTGCAGGGCTCTGGTCTTGTTGGGATCATGGCAATAGAGTGGGATGGCGCCCATGACTGCAATAATGCAATGGAGGGATACAGGCCCTTTAGGAAGGACAGGATAGGAAGACAAAGAGGTGGAGTTGCCCTTTATGGGAGAGAGCAGTTAAGAGTATATGGAACCTTTCTAAAGATGGATGAGGAGCCAGCTGAGAACTTACAGAAGAGGATTAAACAACCAACCAGTATGGATGACACTGAAGGGGGTGTCTGCTACAGGCTGCCTGCTCAGGGAAGCAGAAGATGATGCTGGAAGAAGCCTGATGTTCACAGACAGGCCCTGATCCTTGTGGTGGACTTTAACCACCCTGATAACTGCAGGGCATTTAGTAATCCAAGAGGTTCCTGGAGAACACTGATGAAAATTTCTTGACTGAGATGATAGAGAAGTCAGTGATAAGATCTGATAGACCTCATACTTGCAAATAAAGAAGAGCTTGTCAGGGATGTAAAGTCTGAAGGAAGTATTGGCTTCAGTGACAGTGGAGTTCAGACTCCTAAAAGAGGGGAGCAAGGCAAACAGCAAAATCACAGCCCTGAACATTAGGGGAGCAGACTTTGGCCTCTTCATGGATCTGCCTGAAAGAGTCCCATAGGATAAAGCTCTGGAGGGAAGAGGGGGCTAGGCTGGCTGTTTGATATTCAAGCATCATCTCTTCCAAACTCAAGAACAGTCCATCCCAATGAGCAGGAAGTTAAGCAATGATACCGCAAGGCCTGCATGGATAAATAAGAAGCTCCTAGGAAAACTCAGATATGAAAAGCAAACATGCAAAAGGGGGAAAAAGTGACAGGTAACACGAGAGGAATATAGAAACAATTCTTGAGCATGCAGTGACAGGATTAGGAAAGGCAAAGCTCAACAGGAGTTGAGTCTGGTGACGGAACAAGGCGAGAAGAAAGGCAGCAGGATGGGCTTCTCTAAGTACATAAGCAGCAAAAGGAAGACAGGGAATATGTGGGTCTGCTGCTAAGTGGGTTAGGGGCACCGTGTCACAGGACATTGAAGAGGCTGAGGTACCGAATGCTTTCTTTCCTTTCTCTTCATTAGTATGACCAGCCTTCAGAAATCCCAGGACCTGGAGACCAGAGGGAAGAGCAAGAACAAGGAAGGCATACCCGTGGTAGAAGAGGATCAGGTTAGGGAATACTTAAGGAACTTGACATAAATAAATCCATTGGATCTGGACGCAGCCTTCCCTCACAGTTATTGAACTGATCCTGAAAACCATTGATCCTGAAAACCATTTCCAGGTTCATGAAGGACAGGAATGTGATCAGGAGTAGTAGTATGGGTTGTCCAAAGGGAAGTCATACTTAACCAACCTGATAGCCTTCTATGAAGATGGTTATCTTACCAAGCCACCTACCGGCATGGCAAATGACGGGGAGAAGTGGATACTGTCTACCTTGACTTCAGTAAGATCATATTTAAGTTTGAACAGCAGCTCTGGTCTCTGAAAAAGCCTTTTTACTTACTTTGCAAATGTTTCAATGCTGACACATTCTCATGTATTGCTTTTACTAATCCATTAAGGATTGATCCAAGTAACCTTTCATATGGAAGTATGGCCACTTCCTTCACACTGTTGACCAAATTTGGTGTAATAAGCTTTGAGATAGACATTTTAAACTACATTTGAGTTAATAAGCACTGTTAGAAAAGCACTGAATATAAATAGGAGCTTGGTGCAGTTGTACTCTTACAAGTTTGGGGAAGATTGGGAGCTATGCAGGTAAAAGCATTTTTATCAATGCCCAAGCAAGGAAAATAATGGAAGACCCACGCTTGCATGCTATATTTAGCAGCAGCCATCCAGCCATGTTATCAATAGATAGGGCAACAAGTATGCTCTTATGTCTGAGCTAGGCAGTGCAACATGGGAAGGAGGTACCATGGGGCGCAACAGTTATGGAGCACAACCAAGACTTGTGGTAATGCAGTTTTAGTCTCTATGGAAATATGAGGGGAGAGTTGAGGCAAATTTGGTGGGCTGAGAACAGGCCATGGAGACATGGAATCTGAATGTTAATAATTTTGTTATTTAGAATAACCTGTAGTAGGAAATGCATGACAATTATCAGTTCCTAGGCTAAGCTTTAGTACATGTGTTCGTCAAAGTTTGCGTTTGGGGCATTTTTATTTTTTAAATAAAACTCAGAATTATTTGAATGGTAAAATCCAATTTAGCATGGTTCCTGTGTTAGAGAAAGAACTTGTCATTGAAGGTGCAGACCATACAAATTATTCTATTGCAACTCTAGAGCTGGGTGAATTTGAAAGAGTTCTGATTGCTCTAAAATACTTTGCTTACTAGGTACAGTACATTTTTTCAAAAAAGCTAAAGATGAAGCAATGATTCTGATGAGAATATGTGCCATGGTACTAGGTTTAAAATAAAGACACAAGTGTTATTCTTACATTTTAACTAAAAATTGGTGCTAACCCTGTCACACTGGGTATTACCATTTGATTTCTTGCATGGTTTTCTTAGAAATGCAGTGATGTTTGTACAATGACTATGATCACAGTTAGGCAAAAAAAAGAGCCAGACAAAACCTCTCTGCTCAGAACATGCATTTTGACATGATTTCTCTCTATGAAACACCACTTCAACTTGTGTTTTTAGTTCAGGGTAGCAGAGAGAAAGTTTCAATGCCATAAAAATCTCCCTGAAGGCTTCTGCCGTTACTGACCCAATCTGAAAGCTATGCTGATTTTTCAGTGCTCTCTGGAAGCGAGCCTTTGCAGTTTATACCTGAAACTATTCTGCTACTGTGCCCTATAGTTAGCCAGAATTCAAGATCCGATGAGGCTGCTCTGATTAGACAGAAGCTAAGATAAACATGTTCTTTATGCAATGCTATTTAAAAACACCTTTTATACAGTACTGTTTCCAGAACAACAGGAAGACAAGTTCCAAGTGAGCCTGGGTTTAAGAAGCTCTATCTCTGCTTCCTTTCAGTGTTATGTTTGCAACTCTTTACACTGACCCTCTGTATTCACATTGCAAGCAGCCACTGTTGGGACCACAAAAATGACAATCACACAGACCTCTTGTAGGTATTGTACAGGATTAAGCAATCCCTCTCCCCACCTTTCTCTCTTCCCACGCTTACGCATCACAAGCACTTGTCATACTGAAGGGTAAACTAAGCTGTGGCATAGATCCAGTTTAAGAACAATAAACCTAACAATAAAGAAGGGATTTGAATGGGGGAATTGGTCCCATTTGTCAGCTGGTTACACAAACTCTTGTTCTGGTGTGAAGGGCAGAGGTTGGTGGGACGAATAAGTGAATGTCTAAGGATGGGAATGCACAGTGCTTACGCTGGCATGGCCACATAAATGCATCAGTCAAACTGCACCCTAGGTTTTTAATAAGGAAAATAATTCTTAATCCATCAGTGTTAGCTCTGACCTGCTATGAGGTCAACTATTTTGGGTGGCCCCCATTGTGTGAACGGCTGGTTTTGCCAAACAAAAAGGCTTGGTTGGACTTTGTCTAGAGCCTGAATACTTTCTGTTTTAAAGGAGCATGCTCTTGTCTTAGGATTTAAGCTTTGCACTCTGACAGCCATTATTGCTTTTCCATATAGAAATACCTTTCATGCCCACTACGCTATAGAAGCTGTTAACTCTTTTCCAAGAAATACAATAATCATGGAAGTATGCATTTTCTAGTAAACTCTACAACCATATGCAGTGATCCATGGTGTGAGTCTTTGGATTCCAAAACCTGGTATTTCTGTGGGCTTTTTTTCTTTTCTTCATTTGGAAACTGTGTGGAAGAGACAGATTGTTGCAGGGCTACATCCACTGATAAAAGAAAGAGTTATGCCATTGAGTCAAAACTGAATTCAAGAAACTGCTGTGGTCAAGATTCCATTGATTCTATGATTCTATGAATAGGCTAAGCAATGTCATTAGCCCTGATATTTGAGCTTTCTCCAAGCATATTCTGGTATGCCAGTAGGTTCAAACTGTCTTGCTAAAATCAATCAGTTTCACCAGCAATTACTGTGTTGAATCACTGTGAACTTCAATTTTCAACTCCCTTTCAAAGTTTTAACTTAGAGGGAATTGCCTTGATTCAGCTAAGCTTGACTTATGAAATCATATATGACTCAGCCTGTATCCTCCTTTGTAAAGTGCTCAGAGATTGTGATATGCGATACTCATAGAATGAGAGAGCTTATTTACTGTGCTCACTGAAGCGCGTTTGCGTCAAATATTTAAGTTTGAACAGCAGCATTCTCTTGAAAGAGAGAAATAATAACTAAGATCTGAAATGTGAAATTGTTTTAACTGAGGTTCAGTCCAGTCCCTAAGATATAGATGTGCACATTATATTAATATCCAGTCTGGAGATCTTTTAACTGACTGTATTAGCAAGTAATTGCAAGGACATATATCTGGTTTACACATTACAACTTCTGCATATAAATGTGCAATAAATGCATTGTTAGAGATATTGGAAACCTTACTTTGAATAAAGTGACTAAACTAAAAATCTAGGGTGTTTTAGAATACTGTTACTTCTTGACTTTTCAGAAGTTTCACAGTAAGATATAATTTGACTTTGACACAGTGCATTCTGTCACATTTCTAAAAAGAAATGGCAATAGCCTGGTATTTTGACTAACAGTCTTTTTCTCAGTAAGTTCACATTCATAGATGGATATAAAATCTAGGAGATCAAAATGGAGTACCCCTCTGGGTTCACTATAAATTTTGCCAGAGGAAAGGATAGTAGGAGGTGCTGATTTTTCTTTATGTTCCAGGCCTATTGGTACTTTGCTAACACTGGCGTACTCCTGGGTGTTCTCATTTTATTTTGTGGAGTTTGTTTCATTATTTCCCTTCTGCTCTGTTCCTTTTTTAAAAGTATATTACTTTCTCTGGCCAGCCCTCCAGATGATCTTACCAGCTCTCTCACTTAAAACATGCAAAGAATTTGATGGCCAGTTTTCTAAAATCTAAGATTTCCATTACAGTCATGGAAGGTAACGGTGTCTGATTCATACAGTATATGAAATGAACCCAACACACTATAACAAAACTTTTTAATAAAAGAAATTGATTGTCATCACTGGCCATTCATATCATAGTCTTAGGTTTTTCCCTGCTGATCCCCTCTGGCAGCTTCTTAGAACTGTTTTGAATGTATAATTTGTGACGCTGGGAGTTTTAAATGTAATACTAGGTTAGATTTGATTGACTCAGTATTAAATACCAAGGCCCTGCTGAGAGGCCTACAGAAATCCACAGGAAAAAACTTCAATTGCAACATGAGATGTGCATTCTTTACTGCATTGAACATTCATGGTGTTGCTGCATGTGAGCTGTGCTCCATGATGTCTCCCACATTTTCTTGTGTCCTGATTATTTCAGAAAACCTGCTCAGAATTTCGCTACTCCCTTTCAATGACAATTAGTGCACAGACCTGCAGATTCCTGGATTCAGGGTTTTGGAAGAAATCTTGGGCTGCCTTCCTCTGGACAAAACTGGGAAGGATGAATCTGCTGAGAAAGAGAAAAGATAATTCCAATTGCTTTAAAAGCTGCTTAAGAGACTCATAGGTTTTTCTAACTTGCAGAATTTATATATATATATATATATATATATATATATATAATTTGTTTTTAAATGAAGACCCTACTCATTGTATAATTGTGTGTGTTCCCAGACCACCCATAGTAGCTATGTTGGCAGGATTCTGGCCTTCAATTAGTCGTCTCAGCTTGGCTGGAAACAGCTCAAACTCGCCGGCGATAAGGTGTTGTGATATTTATACATATGTTTCTATGTCGCAACATGAACACCATTCACATTAGATATCCTAAAGTTAGCATGAATAATTCCAAGCAACCCACAATGTAAGACATAAACTAACATTCTTAATATTGTGAAGACCAAGGAAACCATTGTAGTGAGTACTGAATAATACAAGTTACTTCCATACAGCCTAGTAAGTAAATGTAATTATAACTCTGAAATCTCACCAGCCTGTCTGCTAGTTCTTGAAGTAGTACAGGTGGTACAATTTGAGAAGTGAACCTTCAAAATATGGTGGAGGTAACAGGCAACTGGAAGTGTCAAGGGGGAGCTCTCTCCATACATAGGTGTTTAATGCTATCCTGATGTAATGGACAGAACAGTTCTCCAAGAGAGAGGGTATCCACACAGACAGCCTGCCTTTGAAGTAATGGCTCTTTCAGAAGATTTCAGCATGAACCTGAAAGAAATACTTCTATATCCAAGTAAGATGAGTAAGGTCAGTCTGCCAGGGTAAGTGCTCAACCCATGAAGTCCCATTATGACAATTCTGTCCAAAAGAAGGCAAGAGAAAATCAAAAGTCAGTGAAGGTGGCAAACAATAACAAGCTGATAGAGCACTGAGGATAAAAAAAGTAGCTTTGGCAACGAAGTTACTGATTTAGTGCCAATGTTCTTTTTGACTGTGGGTTAGAGAGAGAAACAACATTTGCAGCTATCTCCCTCCAGGCACCAGATTGCGAAGAGAGGCAACAGAGCTTGCAAATGCTTTGGTAAAGTTCCAGTGTGGTGAATGGATGAGGAAAATGTGTAATAGCTTCACTGAACACTGAAATTGGAGTTGAAATAATAGCATATCTTTTTTTTTTCAGGATCAAAAAGAAAAGTTAATTCAAGGAAATACATGGTTTAGGTTGTATGTGAATATCAGTTTGGACTTTGTAAAAAGAAAAAATTGTATACTGTTCAGGTTTATAAAAAGTTTTAAAACTTTTTTTTCTCTTAATCTTGATAAAATTTTGATGTAAAATTGCTGTTGTGAGGTGAGAAAATTACATTCTGCCATTAAATATTCAAAATTAGTTGTTTCAGCTTTTTTTCAAATAAAACATAATATTTTGATAAGATTATGAAATTAGGCACTAAGAAGTATCTAAAATCCTCTTCTCCCCCCTGGAAAAAAACCCACATTGGTTGAAAGAAGCCAAATTTTATGAATAACATGGTGCCAAATAAATGACATTTTTGGTTGTTTTGGTACTTTATAAAGACACACTGATATCACTTCTCCAGTTCTTACACACTCTCATAACATCCTAGATGTTACGTGTGGCTTCACAACAAATTACAACCCTTTTATTGTAAATGAAAACCATTTGTCTTCTTTCATAATTTTGTAAGGTCCCTTTACAATAGTTCTATCTAGAATGGGACTGGAGAATTAGAAAAGGATACAGAATGTCTGTAACTGAACTTTTTACCTTCTCTTCCTAAAGGAGGTAGTAACTCACGTGAAAAACTGCGTAACTGGAGGCATTGCAAAGGAAAAATAGTAGGGAAGCTTGAGAGCATGACTTTTAGACCAGATCCATTTTAGAAACTGTAATAACATTTGTTACTTTAAAAAGTAAGTTTGCAAATTGCCTAAGATCAATATGACTTCAGAAAAATCAGAAAATTCATATATCTTTACTTTTTAAAAACATAAGATGAATACTAGAGAAGTTCATGAATCCCTTGTAACTGATATTTCTCTTTTCAGGAAGCTAACTCCTGTCTTTGTACATTTTTCCACAGTAGTTCTCACCACACACAGAGGTCACACTCTTTTCTGTGATTTTTCACAAAAACACCAAGTATCTACTGTACTTATTCTGTGGTACTGTGTATATTAGAATGTTTATTTGAGGAAGAATAAGCAGAGAGATGTGTGGGTGACAGCTTTGTTACTGTAGAAAGACTAAGCTTGAGAAATAAGCAGTAGTCACTATGGCAATGAACTTAAACTCACCATGTGCCATTGTAAGGTTTTTAAAATTCAATTTTTCTTTTTTCCTTTTATTTTATTAGATGTAGCATACAAACAATGAAGGAACAAGTGAGTCTTGATTTACAGTCCAATTCTCTTAACTACATCAAGCTCAATGCACAGATCCTGGGGTGCTGGAAAATGAAGAAAAACTGAAACAGAAGGGGCAAGAGAAAAAAATGAGAGGAAGGAATGAGAAAGAATAAATGCATTATACTTTATCAGTCTTTCTTGACAATAGTACTGTTAGCTTGGTATAAGCTTTAAGTTAATTTTGTTCAGCAGATACTTAGCAACTGACTTTACTCTGCAGAAATGAAATGCACTTTTCCACTCATGGCTTAGTTTCAGGCATATGACTGAATGTCATAACTCATCCACTGAAAGCTGGGACAGTCTGTTCGGACTGTTCACAGGACTACTGGTAAGCTTTCAGCTATTTAATAAAGTATTCAGTTGGATGAAAGCAACTGGCAGGATGTAGAAAAACATGCATGTTCTGTCTTTAAAGCTGAGCCATATAAATTAGTCAGTAAAATAAAGGTGACTATATGATTTTATGTATCCTCATATATGCCTGTGTACAAGTGTGTGGATACAGACAGAGAGTAGATATAGATATAGATATAGATATAGATATACACACAATGTTACCAAAGAGTTTTTCCTGGTTTTTTTTTAGGTTAATAACCATGAGTGCATAACCCTGTAGTGCAAACCTGTACACAGATACTCTGTAATTGATTACATTGACATTGTAAAAATCTCTTAAGATCAATTTTGGAACCACAACAATTCTTATCACTTACTCTTTTAGGAAACTGAATGCACTGCAGATCCAAGGCTAGTTTACTGCATCTCATTTAAATTTGACCATACCTATTGCTAGCATTTAGATTTGTTAAACACTGAAAAAAATTGCAGTACAAGATTCCTAAAAATGCTCTTTCCAAGCTGTCGTGCTTTCCTCTTGGCTCTTTTGGGGGTGTATAATACTAGAAGGGACCACCTGGGATATCCATTCAAGTCCTCTGTCATAGCAGAGTCATTCTTTGTTCAACATGTGAGCCTTCCTGTTGATTCATAGGAATCAATTTCTGTGGCTGCTATAAATTGAACAGTTTCGTAAAAACTACTAGAGGTAATCAAAAGTAGCTAAGAGAGAACAAATTGCTTTTGTATTACCAATAATTTCATTTCTTTATGTCAGCTGAAAAGGAAAAAACCTCTAGATTAAGCATTATAAACATTGTAGTTCATTCTAACAAGTGACACAAATCCTCAGTTTTACCACACTGGAAGTTCTTCCTCAATTTTTTAAAAGGAGAGAGAGAACCAGACTATGCTGAATATGTATATGTGTGTGGAATGAAATGTAACAGATTGGAGAAAATACAAACTTTTTAGTCCATTGCTGAAATTCTGATACTGACAAATGGCGTTTTGTCTTTGTTCCAAATGCAACTCTTACAACATTTTGCAAGAACAAGCTCTCTAATAAAATATAATATAGCAATTAGTAATCACATTGCCAGCGAGCTGCTGGAAGGCATTTAGATGCCATAGTAATGCTATAATCAGCACTCAAAAAGAACAGCTATAAAGAATGTATAACTTAGTTAAACTGAGGAAAGTGCATATTTTTATGGTATTACTTTCTGCTCAGACTTAAATGATTATTTATAGAATCAGAACTGTCAGTTACTAAAATAAATAAATGTAACCGGTCCTTCGTCTCCTTTGTTTCCCTGGCTACTGTGTGTGCAGTGCGTCAGTAAGGACAGTTAATATCTGTATGTCCAACCTACCGCTTTCTTCCCTCTTATCTTTTTTATTTGTGGACCCACAGGTGATATTTTCCTTTTTTTCCATTGAACTACTGTTTTCATTATACTGACAGATGCAAGGAGGCTGACTGCTAAGCGTAGTGAAAATTATTTGTTACGAGTCCACCAGCCCCATTTAGGGGAACAATTGTGCTTTCTCTGCTTATCAGTGCAGAATTCAAGTGCAATATTTAGGCACTCAATTTTTAAAATTTAAAATAAATTATTGATCTGATTATGATCACCAGAAACTTTTCTGAATTAAAACCCCCCAAATCAATATTTTGCATCAGTTATGAGAGAATGACACAGTTTTAGGAAAGCCATTGCTTTTCTTTTAAGGTTGCAATTCCTGTTTCTTATTGTGTACCACAATGATTTAGATAATTTCCTCACAATTCTTTTACCACTTAAAGGTACCTACACATCCACAAAACCCTTTGAACTGCAAGCAACAAGAGGTTCATTGTAGGCTGAGTAACACGGATTCTTTACTGATGATGGTTTTGGGGAAAATAGCTCATGACTGATATATGGGAAGTAGCAAACTGATAGGTGAGCAGGGTTTAAAAAGAAGTTAAGATTTTGATCTAAAAATGCATACTTTTTCTATTTTCCCTAATAAATTTAAATTTAACATAAATTCCAATTGGTTAGAATACTCAAATGGATAATTCAAAATCTTAAATTTTTAAATTCATTAATGTATTAACTGACATTCAGATAGTAAAGGGTAGAAAATCATGTTCTCAATAATATAATGTGAAAAAAACCCATCCCCCACCACTTCCAGAGGGATTTTTTCCTACTTTATGACTTTTCTGAAAGCTTGAATAACTCATACACAAGAGCAAAGCTGAATTTATGGAGATAATGTAACTGCCTCACCTGTCTCCATCATAAATAGATTGCATTCATCTTAGCTTCCCTCTCCTTGATTACATTTCATATTTGAAATTATTATTATCCTAAATTATTTCCTGTTTGAAATACAGATTTTTCAGTTCTGTCTGGCATGCATCTCACTGAGGTGCCTAATTGCCTTTATACTGGAAGAAATTGCTTGAAAAACTTGTGCTTTCCAAACCCAGACTGATTCATACATAAGGAAACAACTAGACAAGATTATTTTTCAGCATGCAACACAAGGCATGAAAGTGGTACAAGATCTGAAGACTACAGAAATTAAATCACTCAGCACCTAAAAATCTCCTGTTAATACTGTAGGAAAAAGCCTTCTATATCAGGATCTATATCTAAGTACTCAATATTTCAGAAGAAAGAGTAAGGATTTTAGGTGCTCGAAGCCCATGTTTTGCCTGATCACCCCAAGGGGGACTGTAACTGATGCAGCTGAAGAGCCCTTCAGACAATAGTCCAAGGAAGTCTGAATAGGGACTACATGGGAAGTATCCTTTGCATGTTCCTGTTCTATGAAGGAAAACAAGACTTTTGGTCCAGGGCAAAAATATTTTTCAAACATTCAGTTCATTTACCTACTTTCACCCTTCCTCCTGTTGCTGAAAACCAACCACTTTCTATTCAAACTAAATGTTACAGTAAATCTCAGCACTACTCAGCATCTTTGCTGTTCAGAATAATTGGTTGTAACAGCACAGCAAAATTAAAACATGCAGCTCACGCTGCCTTGTCTGTCACACCCCTAGGCTAACATCAGAGAGGGTTGGGGTGCAACATAAATCAGTCCAGAAGTGGAGCTCAGGAAATTTATGGCTCTGAGGCAACTTTTTTCTTGTTTCCACATGTGGAGGGATCAAAAGAGCCCAAAGGAGAACAAGTCCAGAGCAATACGTGTTTGCCTGGCTAAGTCAGTGTACCTCAGGAAAGGAGCAGGCAGCCTTGACAGAGATGCATAAGATGCTTGTATTCTCTCGCAAAGTGTCAGTAGTTCCAAACTCAGTCTCGTGTAAGACCAAGAAAAACTCTCAGTGACAACTGCCAGGAAAATTCCAGGTTATCTTTAACTCCAGTGGGACCTAAATATCTTATTAAACAGTAGGTGTTTGTGGAATCATATGAAACTCCTGATAATTGCTTTAAAAAAAAAAAAGGTTTTGTTCTCTAAGCATGTTTGACTTCCCATCAATAAATATATTTTCACATTTGGTTTCTTATTAGTGTTTCTACCATCCTAGTGGAAAAAAGAGTCATAACATTGTTTTCTTATGCTAAGTTAATATAGTGGTTTTGCAGACTGGGGGATGTTTCCTCAGCAGGGAAATAATTATTCTGAAAACAATGGATTTTTCTAAATGACATCTAAATCTTCATAAGATACCCAGGGCTTCAAGCCAAACCAGCCACAGCATGAGTTTGACTCTCTTTCGTCAGTGATTGTGTTGATAAACATGCATTACAAATGATCCTTATTCTACTTAAAGGTGTATAATGTATAATTAGATATATCCAAAAGCTAGCACAGTTAGTGTTTTGAAATAAGCCCTTCATGCACAATACCCATCTGTGGGCTGGTGGACACAGCATTTCTCAGGGGGAAAGGTTGTGTGGTGCTCTGTTACCTGTTCTTGCAGCTGTGAAGCTTGGCATGGATTAGGGCCATGTCATCATTTGCACCTTTTTGACTCCATGAGCTGTGCTGTACACCAGGTGATAAAACAAGTCAGAAATTATAATTCCAGGCAACATGAAACATGTAGCAAAGAGGGACTTTCAAGGACTTCATCTCAATTTTTGTAAGTGCAAAGAAATGAGGGAAGTCTGTAATAGAGCACTTAGCATTTTCCTGTCTAAGAGCTACTTTTGATCTCAGTCCTGCCTCAGTCATTTAGCTTTAGGATGCTTCAATGCCATTAACTGAAATTAGATAGGTTACATTAGGCAAAAAATATTACAGCAGTTTTCAGGAAAAAACATGCTAAAATTCCATTAACTTGCCAGAATTGAACTTCTGTGTTGAACTAACTGTTCAAAGCTTCCTCTTGATATGCTTTATAAATGCAAGACTCTGGCTATAGTGTTTTAAATAATGCTTATTTAGAGCTTTAGATTTAATTTATAAGTATTTTATTGGGAATATTTCCATTTATCAGTCATATATTTTATTGTTTAATATGACTATTTAATGTGACATTTAAGAGATGCTACTGACTATAACCTCTATAAATTCCCTGAATCCAGCTGTTTTCATCACTGCAAAACTCCTGTTATTTTTTTTACCCCATAGTTTGACTGCTTTAGCTGCTGGAATTTATGAACAGAAGCAGTAATATTTTAAGCCCTAAATTATGACAAAGCACTATTGTAAAAACATTTTTCTATATGAGATAAGTATTGCAACAATATTTGTTTGCTCAGATCAGGAAAGCTCAGAGAATAACTTTGGAGACCCTTCTTTGCCAGAAGAAATGACTTAATCGTAAAAATAATTTTAATAACGATTCTTATTTTGTAGAATACCTAGTGCATTGAACACATCTCCATTTTTATCTACTTTCACCTTCTTAAATAATTCTAATATATTAGAATAATGTGTTTTTTCTTTGGAAAAAATTTAAAATAATTTTAATTGTTCTAAAATTTGACTTGATTTTATTATTCTACAAACTTCTGCCTTCACTCAACTCCTTTTTCAAAGAAAGCGTGGGGGACTATAAGTCTATTAAAAACATAGCATTTGCAAATCTCTTATTTCAGACTGTATTTTGTGTCAAGAGTTTTCTACAAGTAGGTAATTTTTTTCTTAAAAAGGTCTAAAATCAATATTTTGATATTGATATGTCTCAAATATACTGATTATTTTATTAAGAAAAAGATTGAGAGTGAAATAAATTGTTTTTCAGGGGCCCAAGTTGCACAAAGAGATCTTATTTCACATAAAAAAGATGTCCCTGAGTATTTGGATTAACAATGCTCAGATAGGAATTGAAGCAGACCATTAATTTAGTTTAGTTCTATGTTATTTTAATCATGCCAAATTGATAAAAAATACAAATAAATTTGAGATTATTTATCATTCTTTCATGGTTGCTAAAGTCCACATTTCTCTGATGCAACCAGCACACAGGCAGAAGAATATAAAAGCATCCAAGTTTTTTTTTTAATCTCTGAGAGCAAGCTGTTGCTTTTAAAAAAGCTTAGCCTCGTAGTTTGTGGAAGTCTGGAGTTCATGATTAACGTGGCTATGTATCTAGTTTTGCAAAATGATTTTAACACAGGATGGTGTACACTTCTAAGTGGTAGAAAGCAGAAGAGCTTTTAATATAATGCGTAATATATATCTGTATAAAACTGTTAATTGGACTGTACTGATCACTGATTTTATTTCAGTTAGGTTTTTTAAGTATCTGACATCCTAAAAGTTGTTGGTGTTCTGATGTGTGGCTACAGCAAATGAGAATTTTTCAAGACTATGGAATCTTATGCCTTACTCTGCAGTAATTTAATCAAAGGAAATCCACCTTTTAGAGCTGGTCTGAGAAAATTTGTCTAATGCCATGTGGAATAGTCTAGGTGAGTGTATATGACCAAAGTATCATAAAAAGAGTAATCTCCATACAGAGGAGAACTTTCTGAGCTGCAGTTGTCTGGTTTCTTGCTGTTCTTTAGTGCTACAACAGACATTAAGATACCTTCATCTGTATTTCTGCCAAAGTCTAAGTTCCAGAACTGGAAGTGATTGTCACCTATTTAAACTGGTATCTCTGTCATCACGTGCCCCTACAATGTCCCCTCTGCGGTTCTTATCACTGTGGTATAGAATGTAGTAGGAAAACCCTGCATATACAATAGAACAACAATCAATAGAAAATGTGCAAAAAGATCTTTCTGAGGGTTACAAAGCACCCTAGAGACACAGCTTGTTGCAGCAAGCAACATATACTGTGCAGAAAAGTTCCTCTTTACCCTTCCTGCCTTTATTCATGTTGTAGATTTTTTCCAAGGTTTGGTATCAGTGTAATATTTGGAAGCATTAATCTCTTTGAATTACTTTAAATGACTGACAGGTATTGATAGATCCTGGCTGGGGATTTTGGGTTTTGTTGGGGTTGGGAGGAGGTTTGTTTGTTTGTTTGCTTATTTGCTTGGTTTGGTTTGGGTTTTCTGGGTTTTTTTGTATTTATGTTCCTAATTTTACAGCAAGAAAGCCTCTAGAAGAGCTGATAATGTACCCATGGGACTGTGCTCATATAAACCATAAGTGTCAAGCAATGCAATGCTTTTTCTCTAAACAAAGCAGAAATGTTGCGTGTAGAGTATTTTCTCCAAACATATCTCTGGGGAGACTCTTCCAGGCTTTGAGACCTTACATCTGAGTAGTACTGAATCCTGTCAAGGAGATCTGCTGTGAATTCTAATGTTTCAAGTCTTGGACAATATGTCATGCTAGTCCTTACAGCATCTGCAGTGCAGCAGTCATCTTCAACAATTAAAAAATACCCTTGTGTCTGTCTTGTGAGTTCCCCAAATCTAGAAACTAAGAAGCCTTATTACTTTCTATTCAAAGATAGTCAACAAGCTTCAAATCCTGCTTACTTAATAGATATCACTTTAAATGAGGTAGATCATCTGAATAATAAAAAATATTCTTATGCAGCTTATGTCTGTCTGGGAAGGGGAACATTTCTCTCTGCTAACCCTTCAATATGCTTTTCAAGGTTGCTGACTGCCATGTCGAAGTTGCACAGAGATCTCCATGGGATGCCACTAATCACCCAGGGATAATGAGACACACAGCTCACTGCTGTTTGTAATGCACTGCTGACTGGTCCGTGCACCGTCTTCTAATAGCCTTATGTGGACACTGTAGGAAAAACTGATGAAAATAGATCCATTTAAGAATTTAAAGATTTGACTTTGAGGAAGAACAGCTCTTGTCCACCATTACTTTCAGAAAGATATGCTGCTGGTCAAACAACCTACTGGTATTTCAGCATGCACCTATTAGAAATATATAATGAGTTTCCTTGTTTTGTACTTATTTGTAGGAACAAAAGCCATGGTTTGAACTTGGAAACTGAATGATAGGCATTTAATGATTGAAGTACACCTCAGTCTGGAGTGAATAATAATATAGGCAGTTTGTGTTCAATTTTACACCTCAGTCTGGAGTGTAATAATGATATAGGCAGTTTGTGTCCAATTTTACAACACACTGCAAACTTTCTGTTGTTGATTATGAAAAAGAACATTTAAATCATATGTAGAACACTTCTATTTGTGTAAAAAAGTGCCCATTTTGTCTTTCCAGCACAGTTTTAGAGTGATGATGATTTCTATTCAAAGACTAAGTGGATCACATTTGGGTTTGGGGTTTTTTTCGTACAAGGTCTGTGTATATAATTTTTTTCATAAAGACTCCTGCAGCATTGACAGGAAGGTTCTCTGACACTGTGAGAAACGGGATATGAAAAAATACAAGTATTTTCGTACAGAAACATCAAAACTAAGCATATATTTCAAGGTTTGGCTTCTCTGATTATTAAATAACAGGAAACAATGGTTTCTGCAGAATTTCCAACATTTCTACACTTTACAAAAAGTCTGTTTTAGCTCAGTATTCAATTATCTGAAAAAAATTTGCTTCACACAATTCTGGTATTAATTTTATAACCCTTAAGAAATAAAATTTTGGAACAGTATTCTCTCAATTTAGGCCATAATGGAACATAGCTTTCTGCAGTAGTTTGTGTCATTATTATTATTGGATACAACCTCATGTAGCTTCAAAATCCTTCACCCGCCTGCATTTATTGCAAGCAATTAAAACTGATTATTTATAAAATATATGTAAGGGAAAAAACATATGCTGCCTTCAAGTATTTCCAAGGCTACAGAAACGAAAAAAGATAATGGATGACTGCAACTAAAATACAACAAAACATGTCTCTAAAAAGGGTTTTACCTTAGCTGAAGTGTATGCAGTGTTTCTTATGTAAAAAAAGAGCCCCACCCCAAAATGCTAAATCCTGACATCCATGGCACTCCACAGTCACTTGCCTTTTCCCAGTATCTCTGGTAGCATCCTACTAGCTTACCTGAAATTTGTTTATTAACCAGAAATAGGAGCAGCTGAATAATACAAATTCTGTCACTCCAGTGGAGGCAATAGCCTCCCTTGATGAGCATGCAGATGGGGAGGACCAGGTCTTCATCTTTTTGAGTGTATTTTCACTTAACTACCACATTTATCTTCTTGATGACAGAAGAAGGTATATAAGGTAGTAAGTATGCCATGATTTCGAGGGGAACATTGGGAGAAGAAACTTCAAGCCTGTCCTTACTCCTGACTGTTTGAGCTCCACAATGGAGACAAGGCAGACAGAATATCAGAACAGACAAGAATCCCCAGTGCTCCTTTCTGACACGCTGATGGAGCAGCCAGCAGAATTTCACATTTGGGTAACTCCGCACACTTCATGTCATGAAAGGAGGAGGCAGGTCCACTGCAGTGGCTATCCAGGTATCACCAATTCAACCCCATTTTGAAAGAAACCTGAAAATCTGAAAAGTCAAGCTAATTAAAGCATTCTGGGAGCGGCTGCTGAACCAACATTTCCTGTTATGTTACCATTAGGATCTGATTTAGTTTATGGGTTTTAATATGATACTGTATCATGCTATATTGCAAACTGATATTACAATCAGTCTATATAAATATAATATGAATCTATATAAAGTCTATATAAATATATAAATATTTTATATATATAAATATATAAATATTTTATAATCTATAAAAGTCTATATAAATATATAAAATCATATTATTGGATATAATACGTCCCATAAATGTCAGGCTTCACCTAAGAGTTTGAAGTATGACTCCATGTCTATATGTAATTTAGCAATTCCTTATGTGCAGTGTCTTCTGCTGACATGAAATATCAGTGTCATCAATTCTTAGAATATCACATATATTTATGTTTTCAAGGCTTTGTTGGCTCGTTTGTTTCATTAGAAAACCAATATTCTCTTTCACAAGGCCAAAGATCAGTTCTTTTCTCAAGGGCTTTCCACGAGTCATTCTACTCAGGAATAATTTCTCTGGTATCTAAAATGTCACTCATTTCATCTTATCTCTGATTTGACCATGAGTAAATGACTACAGACTGTCTGTGCACTGTGCAGCATTAAAAATGTTATCAAAAGATTTTTCATCTTGAATAACGTGATTCTGTCAGGACACAGCTCCATCAGCAAGGTCTGTTTATAGCCTTGAGTGTTCGAAATTTCACAGTGAGAGGCAAAGGGCAAGGCTCAGTCATATGTCGTGGCAACTGCACAGAAACCATCAGGTTATACTGTTTCCAGGAATGAGAGGAAGGATAGGGGTTGATGCGTCAAAATTGTACCAACAGCAATGGATGATTATCTCAGGATTCTCTCAGAATTCATGGGACCCTACTTTCTCTTGCCCTAATGGAAAATTAGGATGTGAAAACACGTAAATGGTGAGGTGAGGCTTAACTTCTTGAATGTAAGCTGACATACAAGATGGAATTCTAGTTTGTCTTGATGAGTAGTATAGGAACCAAGATATTACTCCCTTTTCATTCTGAAAAAAGAGGAGCAGAGCTCTATTTTTCTTAAATATCTCTAACCTTCCACCGTCCACATTGCTTTAGGCCATTGTATACATCTCTTTGCAAATGCACAGCTAAACTAGTGCAAAATGGAAGCTTTAAAGGACAAGCATCTACAACTGTTTCAGATTAGACTTTACATGCAAGCTCACCGTACCTGTTTCAAACAGGACACCACCCTTGTGCACCTCCTCCCTTCTATCACTTTTAAACCACCTCCTCTCTCCCTATTAAATAAATTTTAATATCGAAATAAAGTAAAACACACACATTTTATTTTTTTATGACTTATGCAAGGTCACGAAAGAAACTTTCTGAATTTAAAGCCTCTATTACATAAAGTAAGTTAGGACTTAAGGGATTACAATCAGGTTTTCTCAGGTCATGAAAAGGAAGTGTTTATTCCATTTTCACTGTAGTTCTACAAGAAAAAAATGCAACACACCTGTAAAACTTAAAAAAAATCATCTTCTCTCTGAATTTGGATTAACTTCAAATAACAACAAAACTGAAATAATTTTATTTGCTAATTCACAATACCTTCTAGTGAAATTAAACCTCTTCACAGTTTGTGAAATAAATAAGTAGCATGTTTATTCCAGTGAGCTCTAGTCAAGGGAAAATTTGCAATATTTTAAACAGACATTACAGCTCACAACTGGATTTTTCTACGTTTGTTGCACCTTTATGAATTCATGTGAAATTAAGTTTGCTTAATTTCTTAATTAAACTGAGGTCCTTCAGTTACATGTGGCTCTTCTCATCCCCCCCCCACTCGGGCAATGAAAAGGGGCTGAAGTTGCCAGTAAGATGTTAAGTGTCTCAGCTACTTTCAAAATTCACCCCTATTAACTTTCCACATCAGTCAGGTTGCACCATACATCTCAGCTTTGCTCCTCTTCCGCACTTAAGTGTCCTCTACAAAACTGTATGATTTTCTCCTATTCACACTATAGACTTTCTATACTGCAGCTGAAAGATGAGCTGCTAAAAAATGTGATAAGAACCACCACTCTTACAGAACAACTCCACTGACAAAAAATTCCCCAACAACAACAACAACAATTCCAAAGCTGTGATAGAAACAAACTGCTAACTGGCAACTTCCAAAAGAATCCTGAGAAGACAAAGAAACCTTAAATCTACAGCAGTCAAAAAAAGCTAAGAGCTGGGGGAAAATTAAATGCAAATGTGAAGTGCAGTTCTGACGGCATGAGTTAAAGGAGAGTTGCAAATTGCTTTGCCATTTGCTGAGGAATGAGTGTTCTTCTTGGAAAAAGGTAGGCACATATGCCATTTTCCTGTATTTTGACGTTAGTGGCAATCTCTGGTACATGTATTGAATGGGAAATATCTATTGATTCTTTTAACTTCCAATATTGAAAGAATGGGACAATACCAACAAGGAATTTCAGTTTCAAATTCAGAGTTAATTCAAGACAGCACTGGCCCTGAAATCTGATCCAGAAATTTGCCAAAACTCTCCCTTAGAATGAGATGCCTACTTTCCCAAAGTCAGTGCAGCAACGTAACTGCAAGTATAAAAAAGAAGGTAAAAAAAGTTCCTGATGTTAAAGAGCTGAAACCTAGGAATTCACACATGATTTCACACAGGGATAGGAAATTCCCAAATCTAGCAGGCAAAAAAAGCAGGCATAGGTCTGGTTCAGACCATGACAAGAGGGTTATTTCTCAGAGCACACACAAAAAAATCAACCTATACCCAGGCGTTCTGCTGCAGACATAGTGACCTAAGGATGCTGAACCCACCCAACTCCCAATTCCGAGGCACATCCAGGAAAACTCACCACTGCTGCTGAGTTATCTGCCCTTCGTACAGGGCGTGTCCCAGCATCTTGAGTGATGCTTGTGCTGCCCAGGGCCTACAGGAGCTGAGGCTGGTGCTCTGGGCACATGGAGCTGGGCTTGGCAGCAGTGCCAGAGGCTTCTCCACAGCTTGCAGAGCTCTCAGTATGCCACCTTCGAGCATGTGGCCACAGACCCAGGGCTCAGCCAGGCCCCCACTGACTGGGCAGCAGCCCTGGCACCCTGCTGACGGGGGGCATCTCCAAGCACGGGGGACACACAGAGGCCTGTCAGCAGGTGATCCCTCTTGCTGCTCAGAATGAGCATAAAACACCCCCGGAGTGGCGGACGCTGACCAGCATCCTGCTTACACGCTGCCCACGCAGAGACCTCAACTCCAGCAGTGGGTGGGCCCACCAGGAGAAAGCCACAGCAAACCCTCAGTGCCCCCTTCAAGCAGAGCACTTCCTCAGCCTGCCCCGGGGACGTGGGGCAGGGAGGGCTCATTCCTGCCTGCTGCCTTGCAGGGCAGCAAGCTGTTCCAGGTGGCAAAGGGCTCCACAGCTTGTCACACACAGTCCTGTCATGCTGAGTGGACTCTGACAAGGACAGCCAGCCAGGCTGGCACTACCAGCCTTCCTACCAAGTGGGCTAATGCTGTCCCAAAGTGAGAAGGAACAAGTCTGAATGCCCCCTGGTGCTGGACAGAAAGCAGGATCAACCTGCAGGCATGCATGAGGTTTGTATTCCAGGCCTGGGAAACCCAACTAATCCATACTGCAGTGATTTTATTTAAAAAAATCAAACAAAAAACCCACAGACACACCACAGGCACACTACACACACAAGTACACAAGCAAAAAAGGAAATTCCAGAAGAGAAAGACCAACCCGGGCAGCCAGAGCCATAGGTTCTAGCCTCCCAGACAGGCTGATGGAGGCCAGAGCTCTCAACATGTTGTCTGAAGAGGCCACTGCTGGGGTAAGTCCTAATTATGGGCTGGCTTGTCATACTAGGTCTGGGACCAGCTGGCAGAAAGCTGACAGGTGAACAGTGCCCTCCTCTACAGGAACAAGGGCTTGGAGTGAGCTCAGGTTCCCCCTTACGTGAGAGGAGAGGGACTCTCACCCTCCTTACAGAGCCGTCACTCTTCCCACACAGCCAAAGGAGCAATGTGGCAAAGCCTGTGCCTTTCCTCCCCTGCTTCCTGCTCTCCCTTCCTTGGCAGTGACTCCTGCTGCTGGGCAAAGAGATACAGCACAGGTTAGCAATCTTTTAACTTGGCTGAGACTCTAGATATATGTTTAAGGCTCGAACAGGAAGCCCTGTAAACAGGGACAGGAGGAAGAAGCACGTTTGTGCACAACTTTGCTCTCAGGGTGTTTCAATATGTAATTTTTTCCCCAACCCAAGGATTGTGTTTTGGGTTTGTTTTGGTTTTTTATCATAGTTTCATTAATATAGGTTATTTAGTTATCATATGCATTATATGTCTTATTCAAATAACCTTTCCTGTTTAAAAAATTGTTTAAAATGTAAAAATCCATGTCCCAAAGACTGTGTGACTGTCATTGAATTTTCTTTTTATAACCTGTTCCAATCCTGCATTCATGACTCTCCATTGACTCGTATGGCAGCTTTTCATCTAGAGCAGAAGTAATTCCTAAAGCAAAGAGGATTTTCAAGTATTTCCTGCTAAAATAGTTATTCTTTGCTTCTACTTCAGCATATTGTTGCACAAGATTGTTTCCTCACTTACTATCATGTGGAAAGACTCACTCCACTCTCTAGCTCTTTCTTATCTCAGCTTTTCCCACCAAATCTCTAACTCATTCTCAATTGTACCTTGTAGATGCTGAGAGCTGGGTTGCAGAAAGATTTTCCAGCTTTCTGCCAATGTCTGTGTGAGAGTTCTTGCTTTCACACAGATGCTGGCTGAAAACAGTTAGAAGTTTTTGTAAACTAGTTTCTTTATCTTGCAGGTGCAAAATTGTTATGCAGTCTTGTTTTGCTACTGACTAGAGAAATATTTTGAAATGGGTGTTGTGGTGTTTAACCAATCACGCTAAGAGGTGGATGGTCAAGGACCAATGACCTTATGCCATTCAAGCGAACTAACACATAACAACTGTCTGTAATTAAATAAAGAAATCCATTCCTTTTTCCTCCTGAATTGAGCGTGTCATTTCATTCCGCCCCCGGTAAAACCAGCGACATCACCTTTCTCTGGTCCTCTCGTAGTGAGTCAGTCTGCTTTCCCTATGGAACCCCTGAGGATGAAATGAGTCTTTTTGAAGGCCCTTTTAGGGTTTTTTTAAGAACACTTCCAATTTCCCAGTAAATTCTCACTCTCCCTGCCACAGTAGCCATTTTGGGAACTCAGCTGCATCTCAGTACTGTGTATTAGCTTACTCCTTTCTTTTTTTCCCAAGAGCTAATTTACTGCTTCCCAAATCAGACCTCTTTCTTGCTGGCTGCTACTGCATATGTAATCTCAGGTAGCTCAACATTTTTCCACAAAGTCTTGAGCTAGTGTCCGTTAGTATTCCCCTACTCAAGTCTCCTGCTGTTTAGAAATCCTGTCCTTTTCCACCTAAACCCCATTGTTATCACTTCTAAGGTACTTCTACCCACCTAACTGAAACCCTTCAATGCCATTATGAGGGGTTTTGCTTCTGAAATCCTCAAAATCCTCTTTTTGCTTCTGAAATCCTGAAAATATCATACCTGGGATACCTCAGCTTTTCCCAACAAAACTTTCTGCTGTCCCTCAGATGAACTTTGATGTGTCCAGTCTGAGACTTCATCACCCCTCCCATGAATTAACTCAGGTTTTACTAACCAAAACTATTCAGTCTTCTTTCTGAGTCATATTAGCTCTTCTAACCAAATCCTACACTGTTCCTTCAGATATTTGGGGGTGGTTACCCAACTCCTAAATTTCACTATCACCTTGAGGCACCTCACCACTTCCTACCTATGTCCCCTTAAAATATCTGAATGTCCTCTACCCTCAAGAACCTCCAGTGTTCCCTCTGGGATACCTCAGTTTTCCTCCTCAAAAATGGTCTGTCACCCTGGTGTACTTCAGTGTTTCCTGCCAAAAATCTCCACTGCCCAGCTCATATTGGGTTGGGTTGTGTCCTGTCCCCTCCATGCACTGCTCCTTCTGCAGGAAACCTGTGACAAACCTTTCTCAAGGCCTCCACCATCAGTACTTGCCTTTCTCACCTAAGTTTCTCCCTGGAGTCTCACACTTCTCTCCCAAGCCCTCTTAAGGACCTCAGTGTTTCCCATAGAACAGCCCCTGCTCTCCCCAGAGACACTGCAGCCCATCCCACCCACCTGAAGTATCTCAGCGCTCCCAAGGTATCTGAGCGCTCTCCTCCTCTGAGGTGACTCGGCATTTTGTCCTACAATCCAGAACATTCTACCCAAATACCTCCTCTGTCCCCCTTTGGAAACCTCACACAAAGGGGTATTGTGGACTTACTGAATTTTGAATACTAGAATATTAAGCAATTCTGTCTGGCACTGCAAAATGAATGCCTGTTGAGGTACCTCAGCACATCCTGCACTGTTGTACCTCAGAGGCATGTTGGAACATCTTCTGTATAAAATACAGCTAAGAGTCTATAGTGGCCAGTAAGATTAACTCAAACTTGTCTGCATCCTCTGTAAAAAAGCCTTAGGACTATTGTTCCAAATTGCCAGCTCACCCACTGAGTGGTCATGGCTGATCTGAAATAAATTACATATAGAGAACTGTTACAAATTCTGAGAAGCACTGTAGGAAAATGTTCCATTGAAGAAACTTTATTAATAAATTACTTTGCAAGAAAATAGGCCTATAGATTAGCAAAAACCCAAACCAACAAAACACACCTTCTATTATGAAACAGTAAACTCCTTGATGTGATCTGATTATTATGATTATTACAGAGATGCCTCTGCCAGAATTAAGGTGCAAATGACTCCATATACCAAAGTCATCAACAGTAAATGTGAGGTAGAGAGAGAGAGAGAAATAGAGAAGAGAGAGGGATGGAGATAAAGAGAGTAAGAGAGTCATCACCCCTGTGGATGCAGTGGTGTCCTGTCGGTCCTCTTCTTCTGGTCTTCTTGGTGGTGGGGTGCCCTCAAAGCAGAGTTCAATGAAATAATATAGGTTCACGTGTGTGTGGGAACACCCATGCACCTCTCCTGTGGGGCGTTTTACACTGTCTTTTGCAACAGACTCCGGATCTGTTGCAACACTTGGGGATCACATGCAGTCCTCTTCCGCAAGGCCTCAGAAATGAGTCTGGGGGACACTTTGGGGGTCTTTGACAGTTTATGACCCTTTTTAAGACATGACAGCTGCCTCTTAAGTGACTGTCCTGTGTGAACATGACCTTCCCGAGGCAGGGGAGTTTGAGAACTGAGCCAACTGAGTTTGTGTAAGGGAGGATTCTCCACAAGGCCTGCTCCTTTTCTGGCTTGTAGCCTCCAGTGGTGGGTGTCCATCCCCTCTGTCTTATGCAGACCAGAGGTTTCACCACCACACACCCAAAAACTCTCCTCCTTCCCCTTGTTTGTGGGGGAGAGTGTGCAAACCTAGCCTCAGCACATGAGGGTCTGAGGGCTATGGCCAGCCCCAGCTGGACTCAGCCAGAGATGATTTTCAGCACAGCTGCTAGGTTTGGCTTTCCTTGTGGCTACGCTCTTCTCCCCCAGCTTTATTTACTCCTCCTTACACTTGAGATAATTGGAAAATATCTTATCTCAAGTTCCTGTATCAGGAGATATACTCCAGGCGAGTGAGGTGGCTCCAGTGGTCACAGAAGAGCAGTTCTTTCTTTGCAGTTTCCTACAGTGGGCAAAGTCCTTTGGATTTTAACAATGTTTGAGCCGTTAACCATTTCAGTGTTTCACACTCCTGAAAGATAAAAAAAGAGGTATGGGGTTAAGCAAGTGTTTGATGCATATCAATATTTCTGATGGCAAATAGAGCAAGAATCTTATTTATGCAGGTCAAGATGCTGATGGCATTCTTTGAGGGCTCAGAATGTAAAATATTAAAAGTAGATACTAATGTTCTTGGTCTAACCCATTTTCTGCGACATAGTGTCAAGAGGAATATTGAACTTACACAGAAGCAAAATAGGTGAGTTTTCGTACTGTAAGACACAGAAAAACTGCTACAGATGTCAGTGAATATAACATTTTACTGCTCTGTTTCCGTGGCAATTCCTGTATTTATGCTTAGCCTGAGTTTCCTGTTGAAAAACAGATCAACCATTAGGACCAATGAATCCCCCCATGCCACTGTAAAACATCTAGAAGGATTTTGATCTCCTGTTCATATAAGTGGTCAGGAGATATCTGAATCTCCAGTCCACAACTGATTGAAAACTCCATGATGGGCTGTAAGCAGACTAGGAATTTTTTGCTAACTTTGTTATTACTTGGCCTTTTATTTTCAGCTGAATGTCAGTGAATATGTGACTGAAGTATACATTTTGATTTAATGGACATTGAGAAGATTCTTGATGAGCTTTTGTATCTCTCAAACAGGAAACACAGTATTAGAAAAATCTGAAAAGTATATTAATATATAAATAAATCTTCAAATGGTGAATAGCTGGTAAAATTTTATCTAGAATATATGTTAACTAAATGGAGATCACAAAATTAAACACTTTATCTGTGAAAACATTTTAATGAGAACAAATAACTGTAATTGGTGGACTTGTCTTCTGAACATGCTTCAGATAGGACTGTACCATCTGGAGTTACCAGCAATTTGATGAAATGCCAAATTTCTAGTTTTGAATTCACTGATATTACTGCAATCTATTTGATATATTCTTTATTTTGGATTCATGACTAACATCACAATGTGCTTTTTGCAGAACAAAAATTGCCCAACAAAAACACCTAGCTATTTCTATTTTTGGTATTCCTATCTTATAATTATGAAGCATCTAGGAATATCTAGCTGAGTAATCACTGTATTATCTAAACAAACTCTTTTGCAACATGGTATTTTTTTAATATTATTAACAATCCTGCTCAGCATCACAAAGGACACCAGCCCCCAGAAATATGGTTTGGCAAATACATAATACAAATATACAAACAAATACAAATCACTGAGTAGTTTTACTATGTCATGTAACAGCAGATGACAAAGAAGGAATTGTGTGAAGATTACATGAATGTAAAAATAAAGTAGTAAAGCAAAGAAAAGGCATGCTTTTTGGTTTAGAAATTGTCCTTTCAAGCAACTTTGTGTTTGATTTTCTTGTTTATGTACAAGATGGTAAGAGAAAATAAAAATACATCATATATATGAAACATAGAAATAGATTTTAATAAGATAAAAAAAGAAGAGATAAGCACTCAAATAGTCTAGTTGTGAAATCTCTGCTTTATCTTCTTAGCTCAAATTTACTCAGTCTTGTGGCTAGCTTTGATTTTTAAAGTTTGTCACTACTATGGCTATGTGAACCACTAAAAAATATTTTACTACTTGATCACTACCTCCCTAATCTCTCCCTTCTGCTGTTGTATATTATCTTTTCCCCAACAGTTTATTAGGTAGCTTAAAGTTAGTTTGTCCACAAGTTGAGGTTTCATGTGTCATTGTGACATACATCATAATGTTGTGGTCTAAACTCTTTTCTCATCCACAATTACCGCTCCTCTTTCAGCCTTTACTAGTGGTGAGATTTTCCCCTCGCTGCCATGGGCACTGCCTTGTTCTGCTGTTTGATGTTCTAGCACCCCGCGTCCAGTGTTTTTCTCTATGGAAATAATTGCCCTTTCACTCTTTCCTTTACCTTAATCATTTTAGGTAGAAGATACAAGGAAGTGAGTGAGGAAATGGCTTCATTTATAAACTTCCCATTCTGAAATTTCTCTTCCTTTTCATCTGCAACTGAAACTCCTTTCTCTAGTCTGACACTGAGCAAACAGGATGGTGACCTAAAAGACTAAAGAGCAGAGACACACAGCTGCCTTTCCTTTGTGTATGTCCATGTATTTGGTGCATTCAGCTTTGTGGTAATAAGGAGCTAAACCATTCGCAATTAAGAGGCAGACCAAGATGATTGGAAAACAACTGAGCATCTCTAGGATGTATTTCCTTTATTGCTATTATATTTATGACTATATATCATGCATGTAATATGATATATTTATTATCTCTACATATGATATATAATTGATATTAATATCAATTGAGTTATCCAGGTAGGCAAATCCAGTCTTGTCTTCTACCAGAAACAGCCATGATTGTTGTAAGTTCTAGAGTGCCACTTTCTAGCCACAAGCTCGAGAAAGTCTTTCTCCCTGATGCAATTAGGCACTTACTATTTATCAAGGACTTCATCACAGGGTTTGAAATCATATGTCCTGTCTCTCCAGTGTTCTGCTAATATTTTCTTCCTCTACTCCAACTTTTTTTGTTTCTTATAACAGTCTGCTTTTGGATCACCTTTCTCCTCACTTCTTTTTCTTCTTGCACCCAAAGAAAACAGGGCAAAGCAAAGTGATGTAGTTTATAACATCTGTCAAAGTATGATCTTGGATAGGGGCAGTACACATTGGTTTGCAGTGAACACACTACTTCTGAGTGGGAGGGACTGAACTTCTAGTGAAGTGTTGCTTCCTTTTCCACACTCTCCCAGAATTGTGTTTCTGATGCAAGTATACTGGCTTATACAGAGAGTTTTATTCATAAAATAAGGTAATGATAGTACTGACATCCACGTGAAAGACAAAGTCTTAAAACCTTTGCATTCACAATAACAGCTTGATAGAAAACAGAATCTGAAGAAAAAAGTGATGGCCTAACCTTCCAGCTGTAGACTTATTGCATGGTCAATGAGGATAAATCTGTTCAGCTGAAACTTTTGCAGCATATGACCTTTTTTCTTAGCTTAATCAATAAAGCAACCAGTACTCCAGTTTTCTCTGAATCAATTTTGAACAGCAAAACCAATTTGTCTGTGGCATATCTCCAAAATTCAGAAAGAAAACCTCAGATACTGACTGACAAGTGGAATTTTGAGATAATTTAATCAATCTAAGCAATAATAAAAAAAACCAATTATTAAAGGATATGCAAAAATTCCTGAAATAATTTGAAATTCAATCTGAATGTACAGGATGATGTGTCTTGTAGCACGCTTTTTTTTTGTGAGAGTCATCCACTAATTATCATCATTAAAATACAACAGGGAATACAGACACTATATTCTTTTTTTCAATAAAATTGATTCATGCTTTAAGTGCCATACTATCATTGAAATTAGCCTTTTGACTAGGAAAAGTAAGCCATTTCTTAAAAGGATTTATCTATTTTTATTGTTGGATAAGATTCCTGTAGGTCTCTCAGGAAAATTCTGCACATAAAAAAGAGTAAATACACCATGCAGCCACATGTATTATGTCTGTTTCTCAGGCAATGTCAAGCCAATTGTGTACATATTAATAAGCTGACTGAGAAGTCTCTGAGTGTGTATAGTAACTGAGAGCATCCCTTCTGAATGTGACTTAGTGAACCCAAGCAGACCAGGAAGAGAACTCCTGGGTAGTATCCATTGGTTCAGGAGTCCTGTATGTTAGGATGTCTCAGAGGAATCAGGAACTACTGATCAGGAACTCCCTCTCTCTGAGAGAACACAAAACCATCTCTGTTTAGACAAAAGATGCATCTAGGTGAACATCCTGTCTGTATCAAAAGATGACAGCGTTTAGCTGAAAGAAAATCATAATTAACAAAGCTAGTGTGGGTGCTCCTAGTCTGCAGCAATCTGTGGGCCAGGAATTTTCTGAAGGCAGCAATGTTATCTTTATAATTATTAAAAACTTCTGGTATCCAAAACATTCTGTGGAGAGAAGTTCCATAGCTCAATCTTATATGTTGTGTGAAGGACCATCTTTCTTTTTTTTTCATTTTGACCTGCCACATGAAGGTTTTAATGTTTTAATGTCAGTGTTTTAAGCCTCTTGTTATTGCCAAGTGTTGTTTCTTATTCATAAGCCTCATAAATCTCTCTGACATCTGGATTGTCTTTCTGCAGACTGAAGAAGGCTGTCTGTTTAGTTCAGAATCTTCCCTACATTTGTTCCAGTTCTACTATATCCGTTCTGACATAAGGAATTGCATACGGTATTCAAGAGACAGAAGCACAGTCAATTTATTCTGCAGCACAATATTTTTTCTATTTTGTTCTCTGTTTATTTTTCCTGTTTTTCTTTCTCCACCTGTCTTTGTCTTTCTCTTTTTCCTTTTTTTTTTTTTTTTTNTTTTTTTTTTTTTTTTGGATTCTTATTGAGTGCTCAGCTAATGCTTTCATAGACCTATTTATTATAATCCTAAGATGTTTTTCAAGATTTGTAGTAAACATCTAAGAATCTTTTTTAGTATCTGTAAAGTTAGGACTGTTTTGTCTTGCATGTTGGTTTTATAAATTTTGTTTCTGAAATTTTCCTGCCTTCTATCGCCCAACCACTCAGTCTTTCCATCTGCAATTCTTCAGTCACCCATATGTTTACTACTGTTATTTCCGTAAAGGTTAGCAAATTTTGCCACCTTATTGTTTTCCATATCTCTTGTGACAATAGATAAAACAAAGTTTTCATATAAAGTTTGTCCATGTCCATATATGCCCATTCTCATTCAAGCCGAGATTAAGCACTTCAGCTCTTCCACATATTCAAAATTCACTTTTAAAAAATTAATTAGCAAATAGACCAAAGATCTGAATTCAGAAGCTCTCCCAGAGTTTCTGGACTCATGATTCAGGATGAAAATAACAATAATAATATGGATTACCTTTCACCAGCTTAAATAAGTGGTGACTCGCTACTGGCACTGTTGATCCCATTTGCACGGTACCTCTCCTGTTGCCTGGTCAAAACTGAGGTAACTTCTGTAATAAATGGCCACTAGTGCTACAGAGAGAAAGGTTTTGATCATTTCATAAGATCTGTTTTACTTTCTTTCTGAGGCCCTGTGGTAGCATTGCTTTTCATCTTATTGTACAGTTCATCAAACAAAAAGAAGTATTTTTCCATTTTATGATGTGGAGAGTGGATGTTTTCTAGTCCTTCTGGACCAACCATGACTCACATGATTGTCTGAGATTGCAGGAGACTGAATATAATGAACCATATCTCTTTATTGTGTGGTTTGAGACCCAAGGAACGATTGTGTTCCTTGATTCTCAAAGAGCCTATCAACAACAACGAATTACTACAAAAAGGAAGGATTAAGTCAAACAAACAAGAAAGAAAAAGAAAGGAAGGGAACATGGAATGATAAGAGAACTCCTGGGACAGATGGATGGGCAGTATGAAATATTAATTCCCTGAATGGGAAACTGGAATGTAGGAGGAAAACCAGAGGCAAAGAATTTCAGAAAGCCCTGTGCAATATATATTCATTTTAGTCTCTTTTCCCACTTTCTTTAGATCATTTTGGCACTTTGGGTACAGCTTGTGTATGTGATGTAAAATGTTCTTGCTTTATCTGATGACTACTTTCAGAATAATCACTAAGTGATCTCAACTGTGTTTGTGTCATATTGGTGACGTTATGAGAAGATTCCATCTGCAAGATTTTCAGTTTTTTCAGAAGACATTGAGCTCCTAGGCACTGTAATTTCTCTCAAGAATAAAATAATATTTCATCAGGCAGGTTTTCAAAATTACCTCTTTCTACAAATATAGTTTAACTGACTTGCAGCTCTCATGAGGGACAGCGTGATGCAGATCTTACCTATCAGTGAGGAATCAGTAACAAGAGTTGAGAACTAAGGCAATGTGCTTTCAGTAGCCATTTTTGCAGGTAGAAATGCTTGCATTTCCTGAAACATTTTTATTTTTTTAAGTTTTAGGTGTTGGGGAGTTTTTTGTTAGTTTGATTTTTTAAGAGTACGGAGAATTATAATTAATCCAGAGGCTTAATTGATTCTCTGTGGTTCAGTCTGAATGCAATGGAAAGATTAAACCAGTGTATTTTGTGGAAGGAACTCCCTGAATACCAAATGAAATATGAAGGCCAAATGAGCATGCATAAAATTCTTGAGAACATAATGATTGCCCAAAAGCCATCCAGTGAGTCTAAATATGCAGCTTTCTCACCTGTTGGTCTCCCGTATCTTCTTCTTATCCTATGCTAGACTGCTTTCTTCAAACTCCAAAGAAGTGTCTGTTTATGGTTTTCCAGACAAACCAGTTTTTGTTTCAAAGGGACTTTTTAGAATTTTTCATACTCCTTCTGTTATCCTGTTTCTTAACACTTATCTTTTGGAAAAAAAAAATCCAACACAAACCAACTAATTCTTCCTCATGAGTAGGAGGAGGTAAAACTTGCAGTTTTACTCAAGTCTGCAAAGACAGAAATGCTGGCACAATGGAAGAGACAGAAAATGAGAACTGGAGAAAAGGTAAAACCACTTGTTTTGCTCACAGTGCCAGTTTATGCTGCACTGAAGTTATGAAAATACAATGTAAGAAATACAGTCTGAGATGTGAAGTGTGCAGAAATCTACAGCAAAACATCTGAATAAAGTGAGAAATATTTTAGATTCAATTATCATAAGTGGATTAAAAATTATGATCTTTCATTTGTTCACTGATTTTGTGCTTAATGCCTGTCATATATTGACACTTTAATGAGTGCCTGTCTACCCAAAACATTACTGCAAACATGGAAAGAATGCAAGGCTGTGCAGACAAAATGAGACGGATTTGTTGAGAGCATATGTCAGCACAGAAAGAGAGACTTCCAGGCTCTGGACAGTTGAAAAAGCCCTCTGACAGCTACAAAAACTTCACTCAAAGTTGCGGAAGACATGACTGAACCATGATAATCAGATAAATAGCCACTTCACTAAAACTTCTTCTATTTCTTATATAGAGGTCATTGCAGGGAAGCCACACTCAATTTTACTTGAGTTACTCTCTCCAAATGTGACTCCCTACAAACACCAACACAACTGACTTCAGCTATGCAGGCAGTTGAAATTTCTGAGCTGTTTATACATACCAGAATAAATCACATTCATAGATGCAGCTTGGAGCCAGTTGGTTTTGTAACTAATCAAATTATGGTTACACTGGTATTATTCAAAATATTGACTGAAATCAACTAGGAAAAGAATTCAATAGACTCCAATGATAAATAGACTTCATTGATAAATGAGCTGTACAAACTCTTAGAATAACTGAAGGTGAACTTGTCCATTGATCTCTGAAGGGATTTGGAATGCCACTGTTGAAATTGGTTGTGGGCAGCTCAGTCATTGGAAGATTAATTGGCTATATTTTGAAAAATAAACTAAAATCAGAATATGGTAAATAAAGTTGTACATTTTGTCCATATTTAAAAATGGATTTTGGGGGAAAAAAAATTTCCTGAGAAGTCATATTTTTTCTTTTCATCTAGTTATAAACTGCCCCACTCTTTATATGAAGAAAGAACTAAGAAATTTGTGTAATTTAACTCTGTACAATAATTTTAAGCTTTGAAATGAGTAAAACATTCTGTACTGTAGCTATTTTAATCTTGTTTCTGTACTAGATATTTCAGCTGTGCAAGCTACAATATTGATTCATCTGAGTGGAATGAAATATGTCACTAGCAATAGTGATGCAGAAAATTCTGTTGATCTGATTTCCTTTCCCTGCCACTGCTCCTGACCGTGAATACCTTAGCTTCCAATAGTTCAGCTGAAGAGTGAAAAAAAAGGCTCTGAGATAAGAGCAGTAGCTTCAAAACCGTTGGAAATTTAAGCTCGTGGTTTTCCTATTGTGGTGGTACAACTCCCCTTCCTCCTCGGTGCTACTCTAGAATCTCACTAGAATCACAAAACAACCTGCGTTGGAAGGAACCCACAAGGATCATCGAATCCAGCTCTTGGCCTTGCACAGGGCAGCCCCAAGAGTCACACATGCCTGAGACCATTGCCCAAACACTCCTTGAACTCTGTCAGGCTCGGTGCTGTGACCACTTCCCTGGGGAGCCTGTTCCAGTGCCCAACCACCCTCAGGGTGAGGAAGCTTTTCCTGATATCCAACCTAAACCTCTCCTGACAGAGCATCAGGCCATTCCCGTGGGTCCTGTCACTGGTCATCATAGGGAAGAGATCAGTGCCTGCCCCTCTGCCTTCTGCTTGTGAGGAAGCTGTAGACCATGATGAGGTCTCCCCTCAGTCTCCTCTTCTCTAGGCTGAACAGACCAAGTGACCTCAGCCACTTCTCATACAGTTTCCCCTCCAGACCCTTCACCATCTTCATTTGCCCTCCTTTGGATGCTCTCCAGTTTATATCTCCTTTATATCCTTCTTATATTGTGGTGCCTAAAACTGCCCCCAGTACTCAAGGTGAAGCCACCCCAGTGCAGAGCAGAGCGGGACAATACCCTCCTTTGCCCGGCTGGCGATGCTGTGCCTGATGCCCCCCAAGAGATGGTTGGCCCTCCGGGCTGCCAGGGCACTGCTGATTCAGGTTCAACTTGCCATTGACCAGGACCCGCAGATCCCTTTCCATGCTGCTGCTCTCCAGCCTCTTGCTCCCCAGTTTGTACATACATACAGGGTTGCCCCATCCCAGGTGCAGAATCCAACACTTGTGTTTCTTAAACTTCATACAGTTGGTGATTACCCAGCCCTCTAATTTGTCTGTGTCTCTCTGCAGGACCTCTCTGACTTTGAGGGAGTCAATGGTTCCTCCCATTTTAGTATCGTGGGCAAACTTACTATTCCTTAGAGTTCTGTGCCCAAGTTGTTTATGTAGACATTGAAGACCACTGGCCCTACATTGGAACCCTGAAGAACCCCTTTAGTGACAGGTCACCAGTCTGATGTCACCCCATTCACTATGAACCTTCGCACCCATGAGCCAGTTGCTCACCCATTGTATGACATGTTTATCGGGGTGTGTGCTGGACATTTTGTCCAGAAGGATCCTGTGAGAGACAGCAATGAAAGTTTTACTGATATCAAAAACATTATATCAACTGGCTTACCAACTGCTTATACTGCCTATAGTGCAGCGATATAGTGATATCAGTGCGCATAGTCATTAGAATATAGAAGCTTAAAAGATATAAATGATAAACATCACTGTGAATAGTTTTTGTTTTCATATTTAAAACGTATAAAGAAACATGACTTCCTTTCTTATTCGTGCCTTTTCCTCACAGGAAATAATAAGCAGCACACTGAAATCTCCAACCTATTTTCCACATTCAAGTCCAGGAGAGATATCATGATGAAACCATGTTTTTAAACAGACTCCTTTATTGCATCCAAAGAAATTCAATAAAACGTTGTAATAATAGTATGAGTGCCATCACTTTAGCTTTAAAAGTTCGATGAGAACAATTATGCATACCTGTCTTAGCCTCAAGGATGAAGAAATAAACGTAGGAAACAACACCTCCAGAGAGCTTCATCAAAGATTTGGAGGCAGAAAACAGGGCTTACAATACCTTTTATCCCAGACTTGACAGACGACGTCAGATTCCAGTCCCAGCAGTGACATTTCTTAACTGCTCAGACCTTGAAAACATGCGTTGGAACTACTGTGATTCAAGTGTTCATCTCTGAAATGTTTCTTTTCCTAGAACATCTCTGTGCTCATGCTGTTACATTGCAGATTATTTACAAATGTCCTGGCTGAGTGGATGACTATGTTTACAATGCATCAAGCCTTTCAATATCCTCATTCTAAGAGCAATGCCATTTTACATGTTAAGGGCTAAGCTGCAGCATTCAGATAAAATAAAGTATATTTTTGTTTGAAAGATGCTGCCAGTTCTGCACAAACACAGAGGAAACTGTCATAACACAATCTATGTGCCAGAGTAAAGCTATAAAACACTTACTAAAAGACATGGTTCATAAGACAATTGAAGAAATTTACTAACATAAAAGCAAGGTAGAGACCCGAATATCTTTTTACATTTATAAAAGATGTGTGTTTAGCAAATAAAATTAATTTTCATTCAACTAATTCCAACCTGCATTATGGCATCAATTATTTTACCTTTTCCTTTTAGGAAAAGATTTGGCTGATACAAGGGTTTTGTCTGCTTTGGGGAAATTATTCCCTTCCAGTCACACTGATCAACTTTCTCACATGAACTCACAGATCTTGTAGTATAGTCCATTTCAGGTATCCCTGAGAAAACAAATGAATAAATTTAAAAAAAACCCTCAGACTAATAATAAACTTAGTTTATTGCTTAGTTTCAAAATGAAACCTGTTTTTGCAGAATCTGTTTTTGCAGAATTGGATTTTAGCAGGATTCTGCCTCTACTCATTCTTTAATTGGACATATATTTCATTTCTGTCACTTCCTTAGGGATTAAAATATATTTGCCAGTGAGATTCAATATAAACAATTTTTATGACTGTTCAATATTTAATTTTCATGCAATTGACAACTGATCGCTGTTGACATTTAATTGCACGGTTTTCTAAAGATCTCTTTTGTTAAAGAGCTTGCAGTACAGGTCAGTAATATTCAGAACATGCTTCCCACATACACTCACTTCAGGATCCCAGTGCTGTCACTGAAGATGAAGATGATTCCTACCTTAGATGTTCTGAGTAACTGTGCAGTGAGAGTTTATTGCTGCTGTTTACATGTACAGCCTATACAGGCTCCTTGCTTATAACAGTGCATAAAAAAAATCAGATGCCCATAATGTACCTGTTCTGCTTGACCTATACACAATTGTAGACAAGTGAAAAAAGTACTGATGAATTAAATTATATACAAATTTGGATATGTATAATTTTCCTACTAAATAAAATTCTGCTGGTTGCATCTCCTGTGTCATAATGAAGAGTGGAACTACCAGAGAATGACATATTCTGCCTTCAGATGCTCCCTTCAGCCTGTGTGGGGTACTAGTGAAGCACTCTTGTGACGGTGTGTTCAACGTAGCCTGGACATTCTGAACTGGAATAAAATGTTTTGGGTGCCCTTTGAGCTGTGGGGCACACAGTTTTCTCAGAGCTGGAGGGGAAAGTTATTAAGTGGAAAGCATATCATTCTCTGTTCTCATCAGATACTCAAGTCCCAGCACTCTCTAGCACTTCCAGCATTATCACATGTAACCTTTTTGAGTATTTATCTATTTTTCTCTATTTATTCTCCTCAGGCCTATACTGTACTCTGCTGCTCACCCTGTATCCTGGTAATGAAGGCCATTTGGAATCCTGTCCAAAGGACAGTGTGATGCGGTCAGGAACACACAGTGTTGGCCCAGAAGCACAGTTGTCACACTGCACTTTGGAGCCTGGGTTAAAGGGGCTTGTCACCTTAACCGTGACCTCCTGAGGCTGTGCGTCTTTTGCACATCTTTTGGCATTTCCCGTGGATAAATCGTGTTAAAGAGAAAACACGGTGCTTTTTCTGCTATGTTACCCTCGTGAGGAGGATCTTTGTGTGACACCCATCACACAGAGGGTGGTCAGGAGGAACTTGAGTCTGTCCTCTCCCATGGGTCAGGGACACCATGGGTGCGTGATCCCGGGATGCCAAGAGTCCTTCCCCCACCCCCACCGAGTTGTGTGAGACAGACAACCAAAAAACCCTCAAGCTCCAAAACCATAAGTACTTATGGCAAACCCAGAACATAATGGACATTTACGTTTTAGTGAAGGATGTGGTTACGTCCTAGACAGGTTGGCATTATTATATGGTCACTGTCATTATGGGGTTACTACATCAGAGTACTAAAAATTACTATTAGTATAGTAGCTTGATATTATACAGCTTTCCTTTAATTTTTTTTAATTTTAATTACATGATTTTGCGTGTTATCGGCACATTTATAAAATACCGAAACTAATCCTTCCCAGCAGATCCTCAGCCTGCACGAGCAGCCATGACCTGTAGCTTTATGTTTCAAGCAGGCCCCACACACAAAACTCGCCTGCTGCGTTTAGCCCAGCCCGAAGCTGACTGAGAGCGGGCCCGGACCCTCTCCTGGAACGCCACATTCCGGCGCACGCGCCCCGGGGCGGCTGGCGGCGGCCGGAAGGGGGGCGCGCCGGGGGCGGGGCCGCGGGCCTCGTGGCGCGGGAATGGAGGCTCAGCGGGAGGTGTTGGAGCAGCTGGAGAACCTGGCCGTGGGGCCGGGCGGGCAGCGGCCGGCCGACAAGGAGACGGCGCCGGGCCCAGCGGACGGCCCAGCGGACGGCCCAGCGGAGGGCCCTGCGGACGGCCCAGCGGACGGCCCAGCGGACGGCC
>VXAZ01002628.1:0-117426 GCA_013399875.1 Gymnorhina tibicen | reverse complement strand
AATCCATTTTCTTTGTTTGGGTTTTTTTTTTTTTTTTTTTTTTTGGTAAAAGGTTCCGTCTTCTACTTGCTACATCTGTACTTTGATGTTCAGTGTAGTTGGTGAAAGGTAACTGGTTAAATGTGGGCTCAGTTGCAGTGTTACAAGTCTGCACACTTTGGTTGTTGCAGTAAGTTTTGCGCTTTCTTACTGGGCGAGTGCAGCAAGATGGGCATGTGCTTCTTGTGACTAGAGTGGGCTGAAATAAAGTCTAAGAATCTCCTCTTACAGATGCAAAGCTTCATTAACAGTTAATTGATTAAAGTTTGACTTCCCGCTGGTTCAGAGTTTTCCTTGAATATTCTGAAGTGATGGAGACTGAAATTCCTGACTTCCAGGGGCTTCACCTGTATCTAGTGAAAAATATATCTGTTTTTTACTTCCAAAACCTGTTGTGCTGATGAACCCTAAAGATGAAATTTTGCTAACTTTAACTTACTTATCTGTCTGACTGTATCAGTCTTTGTGGTTTTTTGGTTTTTTTTTAACTCCCTCTACTGATCAGTCTTTTAGTCTGATTTTTTTTGTCTTTCTGCTGTATTGATGTCCATATTTGACTTTTTCAAAAGGTTTATTTAGAGAGGTGCTCTTACTTCGTGTCATTTCTATGAGCACTTGTTGGAATAAAGAAAGGAGCAATAAAGCTCCTCAATAAAGAAAGCTATCCACTTACTTGGGAAGGAGACTGTGGTATTACAAGAATCTAGAAGGGAGTGAGGTTTTTTTCAGGTAAGAAAGGCTATTTTGCAGAAGTTTGCTTGTCTCAGTGTATTTTTTGTGGAAGGTTTGTATTGTGTTTTTTCAGTCACCCCAATCAGTTGCTCCACTTTTGTTTCTTCCACCAGCCCTTGAAGAACTTGGACCTTTGCTAAAATGAACATGTTGACTTGAATAAGGACTGGTTTCTTACTCCACTCTTGAAATACTAAGAGTCTATGACTAAACATTTCTTACACACGTGACAGTGAGAGATATTGAATTACTCTGTGTTAATACGTCCCGGGGGATTTGGACAGGACATGAATTATGAAACTAATCCCTTTTATTTACAAAAAGTAGAATTTTTTTTCCCCTTCATTGTGCAAGATGCATTGCTTGGAATAAGTATTTTCTTAACTTTCACTCAGCGTTATGCTAATGTTGGGATTTTACTTGAACAGTGACTGTGAGAAGGCAGTATTCTAACTCTCATGTTTGTTTTTTATTCAGTGATACAGATTCAGATAGTTCATCAACTACACTCTCCTCTTCGTGTTCAGCATTATCTGGTGAAGATGATCATCCAAATGAGAAGGATAACAGATCTTACTGTGTTAGAACAAAGGATGAGTTGCCTATTGATGTAAGTATGATGTGGTGGTTTTTAAACCCTTTCCTACTAACCCAACTAAAAGTTTGTTTTAAGTCACTCCTCCTGTGTCGAGATGGGGGATAGAATAGTAAAAGAGAAACTCCAAAGCTGAGCTAGATACAGTTTAGTAGGTAAAGCAAGAGCCACACACACAAGCAAAGCAAACCCAGAAATTAATTTACCACTTTGCATGGACAGGTAGGTGTTCAGCCATCCCCAGGAAAGCTGGGCTCCATCACATGTAACAGTTGCAAACACCATCACTCCAAATGTCCCTTGATCTCCTTTTTCACCCAGCTTTCTATGCTGAGCATGATGTTACATGGTATGGAATATTCCTTTGTCTGTGCAGGTCACCTGTCCTGGCTGTGCCTCTTCCAACTCCTTTTGCACCTCCTCACTGATGGGCTGGCATGAGAGGCAGAAAAGGCCTTGGTTCGGTGTAAGCCCTGCTCAGCAATAACAGAAACATCTTAATATTATCAGCAATGTTTCCAGCACAAATCCAAAACACAACCCCATAACAGTCACTGTGAAGAAAATTGACTTTGCTGCAGCAAAACTCACCACAGTTAATAACTTAGAAAGGCGTGTTTTTCAGGTATACGTATTAAGGAGTGTTAGTGGAACTGTTTTAGAAACCTCTTGCTTTGAAGCAAGGATTGGCAGATACTGTATATAGTGTGGCAGAAGGTACACGATGCATTTTGCAATACAAGAGCTGTTTTGCAATATAGGGTCAGAGTTTTATCTTCCTGCTTGTCTTTGGCCTTTAAATTCCTCTTACAAAATTGACTCAGTTAAGACTTAGCAGTGAACGTGATTTAGTTTTGGAAAAATCACTGGCCTGTAGAAGGATGTGGTGTTTCCATCTGAATTCACATCTTGAGTTGAATGATGTATTACAACATTTGGGAAAGTCTTGGCCTTTTTGATCTTTGTCTTGCTCTATAAGCCTTTGCCAAACACTTTTGTTAGAGTGAAGATTATCAGGTGAAGTGCTGATAAACCAGGATAAGATTCTTCTGTTGGTGTGGGATTTTATTTGTAGTTGTGGCCTTTAAAAGTGGCGTTCAGTGCTGAGATTTGAACTCTCAGAATTCACAAGGTGTTGAATTTGAAGATAATGCTTACTCTAGTTGCCTTGTATTTCATAAAGTCCATAGTGAATTCACAGCAGCATGGTACATACATAGAAATCGTAGTTTATGAGTAAACTGGAGGTAGATGATGAACTTGGTGTTAGATTTTGATCCTTATATTTGAGGATAAAGCCTAATTTGAACATTGTGTAGTACTCATTTTTGTATCTGAAGTTTGGCTTTTTGTGTTCTCTCTATTCTCTAGCTATCCCCTTGTACCAAATGCAACTTGCAACTAAAAATAATTTTCTTTGTATAGTTGCGATGTTTACATCTTCTATAATGATCCAAGTCATGATATAAATGGACATACACCGTTTTGTTAAATCAGATGATACATATCTGGTGTGTTTTATTTATATTCCCTCTTGCTGTGTACATTTTTCTTCTAGCATGCATTGAATGTTGTTGGAACTGGTCCTTTTGATTTCTCATCGTTTAATTATTGTGTTGTACATTGAGCTTAATTAATTAAAAAATTGGATGAAATTCCTGTCAATTGTTGGCTTTCTCCAGTTAAATAAAATTGGCATCTGCTTTAGTTGTGATGGAAATATGCAGAGTAGCATCTCTACAGGAGATGTGTCCTCAAAAGTGGTGGTCCCCCCCAGATGAGTTCATTTAGTATGATTCTGAAAGAGGCAAATCAAATCAGATTTCTTAAAAATAAAATCTTCAAAATGCTAGGAGATTTTTCCAAGTTGTCAAATTTCTGCGGTGACAAAGTGATAAATGTCTTCATGTGATACTATCTTCTAAAAGTTGACTTGATGTTTGCAGGAACTGCCTCCTGTTGAAGACTTATCAATAATTCTGCCAGATAATATTGAACTGAAGCTCTTTGGGACAGTTTCCAGCATCATTGAGCAGCTAGGTAGGCAAGATATGTTTGCTTTGTTTTTAATTAATACAATTTCTGTATATCTTTATATGAGTTGTATTCTTAGCTGTTCCTTCAAAGTGTCAGTCCTGCAGTGTCGTATTTTTGGGGGTAGCAGGTTGAATTGGAATTCGAACTAGAAAATTACATTTGTGTTGAATTACCTTTTATTTGGTTTATATAATACTAGGACTATTATGCATGTGTTTCTATGTGACTTTCATGTTTAATTTTTTAATTAAAACCCTTTTTTTTCCACAGCGTATTCTGGTTTTGTATTGATACTGGCAACAGTTATTGTATTTTAAGAAAATCTTCCAATCGTAGATGCTATTTTTGAATTATCCCTGAATATATAGGAGCTGTATAACTGAAAGCACACATGCAGTACAATGCAGTCCCAAGTGCTTGCTTGCTAATATATGAGGACGGGAAAAAGACTTTTCTTCAGCAGTGCAAGTTCTTTTATTTATTTATTTATTTATTTATTTTAATCTTTATTCATCCTACTTCTGGCACCGTGAGCAAATGAAAGCTGCCCATGTCAGCAGTCAGAGGGTGGTATGACTAACATGATTTATAGGTGGAAGGTAAGCTTAATGGGATTGAGATAGAGAATAGATGTAAGCTTAACTGCAGGCATAGAGGTTTAGGGATCTTTTCGGATCTGTGTGGGACCTCACTATTTGATATATGAAATCAAAGTTTTGCTGAAGCTCATATTACTAAAACATCCACAGTATGTTTGTATTTAAGCTATTTCAAGTGTATCATTCTGCTTGAACTGCTTTCAAAGCAATTTGCTTATGAAAATTAGAAGTTCAGTTTTGAAGTTAAAATATTTATGCTGAATGTAGTACAAAAGAAAGCAAATAACTTTTGCTATTAATTTTTCTTCTAAAAGACTTCAGGTAATACAGGCAATTCCTCTACGTTATTTTATTGGAGTGAGATTTAATTTCATTCATTTGCAGGAAGCAGGTTGGAGGGTGTGGAAGGTAGTAATCTGGTTCTTTTCTACTTTGCCCTTTCTTGCTTATTGATAATGGGGACTTCAAGAAGGCTGTCTTCAGCTAGAATGGTAGTTTAAAAACAAGTTTTAAAGAAAAGTTGAGTCATACTTGTTATTACTCTTACTTTTGGTCTAAAATGCCAAGGTATAAACAAAGCTGTTTTAAAGACTGCAGTTTTGAAAACCATCCTTAATTCTAATCCTCACTGGTGAGTATAATCTTTTCAAATACCAGTTTATTGGTAGGTGAATTCTTCAGACTACATCCGACTTTATGTAATATAAATGTATGAAGAGTTGAATTAGATTTGTTGCTGAAAGTTAGAAAACAAGCTAATAATCATAATAAAATAAAACTGTATGTATGGCATAAACCCTCAGGACATCTGTGATTATTTTCTTGCTTTTACTACCTTGCTTTATGACTTCTCCGCATTTTGGTTTCTTTTCAGTTGTTCTGGAAACAGGCCTCAATTTCAGTTGACCTGTGGCCATACTAGGGATGCCAGCTAATTGGGGGTTGTTTTTTGATTTTTGAACTAAGCTGATAACTCTGTATACCAGGTTTGTGTCTAGTCTGAGAGGAGTTGATGTCTCTTTTGGAAACCACAAATATTCTGACGCAACAATCTATTTCTTCTTCTGTCCCTTTGATGTCTCTCAGAACCTCTGCTGTTCTCTGTAGCAAGCTTCCAAGCTCATCAGTCTGCAGTGAGTGGTACTTGTAACTTGGATGTTTCATCCTGTGAGGTAAATTTGAGGCTAGAACAGTGTAGGTTCATACTTGCTCTGCAGTAGCTAAAATGCCAGTACTTTTGCCAGTAAAAGCAAAATGACAGTACTTTTTGTGAACTTCTGCTCAGTGTATCAGAATTTAACAGAAATTTTGCTGTGCTTTGCTTCAAGGTACTTTGAGAGAAGAGAAAGATTCCCTGTGTGGGTTGTGGCCTGGAAAGTAAACAGCTTTGGTGTATATGAGAAACCTTCCCTGGGGCTGTATTTTGGGCCCTGCAAAAGTAGAAGCTGATCATTTAAGCTGGGTTGGGGATGGGGAAGCTGTAAGTAAAATAGGCTGGAGGTGGTAATGTTTCTCCTAAGTTTCATGGGACTGGTGTCTTGTACATTTTCTGGATATATTTTCCTTAGCCTTTCCTTAGGAAAGGCTGGGGGCCATGTGTGGTGAATCAAGTTGAGCACATTATGTGAGAGTTTTTGGTGTGTTGTTTTTTGTAGGGTTTTTTTGTTTGGATGTTTGGGGTTTTTTGCTAGGGTGTATTTCTCATGAGGTTTGAAAAACATGTTGGGTACTTTCACTACCTTGTATCTTAAGGGTAGGCACAAAAGAAATTGATTTCACATATTCTCTTGAAATTCAGTGAACTGTTAAGCCTGTAGAATTGTCACATACTTGTTTGGCATGTTAAGGTTTTCACGGATTACAGTAGTAGCAGTAACCTTTAGCTTGGTGAAACGTTGATTGCTCGAAGTCCTGTTATGTAAATTTAACAGTGATGAGCTTTTGTTGGAGTCTGAGTGACACTAAGTGCTTGGGTGACTTTATTTGCGATGGACAGGCATTGAGAATGCTTAATTGAACATTCTGTTGTTTGACAGTTTGAGAAATTTGATCATCATTAGGCCCAAATATCCTATGAGACTTATATGGCATTAATTTGCAGAATGTATATCAGATTGTGTATGTGCATACATAAACAACACCATCAGTTGCTACTGTGACTGAGCTGCCAGACAGGTTTTGTGTTCTGGTCTGATTCTTAGGACTCTCTTTCTTTATCCCAGAGAACAATAATTCTGTAAGCAATGTAAATATTACCACTCATGTATCATTGGATGAGGGGTGTGTGATTCTAAGTAGTTTTGTATGTGTACAAGAATATTTGGTTGCAGCTGTGTGAACTTAACTAGACAAATAGTGGTGTGGTTTGTTAAGTTTTACTGGAATTAACTACATGCTGTTGAAACATAAAGTTGTAATTTACTTTTTTTCTTTCCATTTTAGTAATAATTGAATCACTGAGAGGCCTACGTCCAGTAAATGAGGAAAGCATAATTTTTAAAGAAGATCGGCAAGCAGCAGGAAAGGTGTGTGTAAAATAAAAACTTGTTTTTCTAATATAAAATTGGAAGCATTCTTTAGCACTCCAGAAAGTGGAGTTGAAGTTGAGTGAATGAAAGATAATGTTTCCTTGATATATAGCTTTTCTTTGTGCCTTTGACTCTTGCTATGTTCATCTGTTTTTTTAATCTCGAGAATTCCTAACCTGGAATTAATTGCATCCTTACAGAATTACAATATCTAGTGAGTTTCCAGTATTCGATGAGAGTGCTTGTGGAGAGGAAGAGATTGCTTTCAGATGTAGGATGTCTTGGAATAACAGGCTGTGCTCTTTTACTGCTAGATAGGGGCAGAGGTTACAGTGAAGTTTAATGAAAAATGGGGAATGTTTTCTTCTACGCTGTGCTGTTCTGATACTTGATTTGATGCTGCATTTTGGAAATATATTGGACTTCTTAATTAGCATTGTCTACAATGAAATAGCTATCTACTCGTGGTAGTTCTAAACATTTTAATTTTATTCCTTTCAGATATTTGAGATATTTGGTCCTGTTTCGCATCCTTTTTATGTGATAAGATTTAACAGCTCTGAGCATATCAAAGCAAAAGGTATTAATGTGCAAGATAGCATGTATTTTGCTCCATCAGTGGAGGACTTCACCCAGTATATATTTGCAGAGAAACTAAAACAGTGAGTCTGATTTCTTTTCTAATCTGGTTATAATGTTTTTTTTAAATAGCTAAAGATGTTGGATTAAAGTTGAGTCTTCATTGTGAAACTCTAGTACTAAGCTTGACGCTAAACTTTATATTTCCTTTATTCTCAACTGTGTTGTAATAACAAGACTGTGTACTGTTTTGCCTTTGAGAACAATAAAGAGTAGCTATAAACTGCAAGCTTTTAAAGTGCTATAATTGCTAAAGTTTAGCTTCTTATTGTACTTGATATACTAAGCTTGCTTTCTTTTTATGCTGCTGTTAACGAAAATACCACAACCAGAAAAGTTCATTGATACTTCCTCCACACCCTCTGACACACATGAGTATAAAAAAAGACAGTTTTTCAAGTTGAACTTAGCAGATTTTGTTGTTCTTTAGATTCTTGTATAGTTTCAGAACTGATAATAAACTTGTTCGCATTCTGAACAAATTTGTATTAATTTACTATTTTTTTCATATTACAAGGCCAGAATTGAAATGTAATTATCAATAAATATTATATAGTTGGAGGTTAGCAATTCTAGCTAAAAATTACCCTCTGTAAATTTGCGAGAGGAGGGATTTGAGTGAAAATGTAGTATGCTGTTCAGAAGCTTCTCAGTGGTGTTTGTGTATCCCTATCAGACTGAGGAAAGTAACATGAATAGATAGGGCTTGATGCCATTTAGAGGGAAGTGTACTCAAAGATACACTAAGAAATAAAACATAATAAATGACAGCTAGGTACTAATTATTGATGGATAATCATCAATATGTTGATCAAGGGTAAATACCTTTTGTCATACAAGTGACTTAGTCTCTGCTTATTAGGATTAGTTCTCAGGGGTTGGCTAATTGTCTGCGTTCATTACAGCTTGTGCCAGTGTTCATACTGAATAGTTTTGTTCTTTAGCCAAACGTGTAGCCAGACCTGCGGGAGTCTTTTTTTTTTTTTTTTAACTTCCTCTTTTTTGTGCAAGCAACAAGCAGATTTTTCTTCCCTTTAGTGAGGACCAAAATAGATCACTTTCTTGCTCTGATGCTTGTTTGTTTTTCTGCAGCATTTTGATGCCAGCTGGTCTTTGATTTGCTCTATTAAACTTTGTTGCTTAGCACAGTAACTGCACAGACTTTAATCATCTGCTTGCTGCATCAGTAACCGTGTGCTGTACTCAGCATCTGAGATTGGAGACTTGTGTTTCAGTTTGTTTCATGCTTTGGAAGTAGTTTTGGAAACCATTTTTCATGTGGTAGTACTTCACTGCCATAGGTGGTAAAAACCTGAAACCTAGGCAGGATACTTCAGACATCCATGGCTGCCCAGCACAGCTGAACAGCGCTTCAGATATTGTTTCTTGCCTTGATTAGGATGAGTAGTGTGACTGAAATTATGGTACACTGAAATAATATTTCATTTCTGGGGTTTGTCAGTACATTCCTCTTTTTTTGTGTGAGGCATTTGTGTGAGGTACTATTGTACCATTGTAAGATATTGTACCATGTATCATACCTTGTGTGAGGTACTATTGGTTGAAGCTGCCTTTTCACTAAATAGGTTTCATTAAAAACAGATGAAGAATTTCTGATTTCTGACTTGTGCTGTAATGCTATATGAAGAAACCTTAATGCCATAAGAAGGTGGCATGGATAGTAGAAAAGTCAAGCTTTGGTCAGTGACCCACTAGAGGACTTGTGGACCTTGATAAATGGCAAATTTGGTAACCAATCATTTTTATTTTCTGCTTTTTCGTAGTTTGACTGTGTGCAGACCAGATTGTGGAGTATTACAGGCTTAAAGTTTTAAAACTGCTGTTCTAAACTGTGATGGTACTTTGAAAAGGAAAGGAATCAAGATTAAGATCTGAAAGAAGCACTGAGTTTGAAGCTTTTTCTGAAATCTGAAACGCAATCTGCTTGCATTGTACAAAGTTGCAGTGCTATGAATAAGCTTTACACTTTATAGAAAAATAAGTGAAAGTGTAGTGTAAAACTTCTTGAATGCAAAATAATTTGTTGCTAAAGATAGACTGGTGTTGTATTGCCTGAAACACAATTCTAAAAAAGCTTATGTATTTTCATGATTCCTCTGAATTACCTTTTGTTAGACTTCCAGATCTTACAGTATCTGACTTCAGAAATCAAAGAATTACTATATTGTTCTTTGCAGAAGATACTGAGTACCTTGGAGAATGAAAAGCAGGGTTTTTTTGCTGAAATGAGGAAGGCTGCTTTGGGAGAGTGAGATAAGCTGCCTGACCTTGAAAGGTTTAAAGTTTGCAGTCAGTGATGTTAAATATTGCTGAATGACCACAGGTCTTGGAGATTCTCGTGTGCGCTGGTATTTCTGGCAGGCATGTTTTGCTCTAAAATAACAAGATGAAAGGAAGAAGCAGTTCAGTTTATAATGAAAAAAAAGTTTTCTGCAGCTGGGAAATTACTCATACAGAGTCCTTGTCTTCTGTTCCTCCCTGTAACGTTTTCTTCTAATTGAACTTTAAAATGTCTTCCTTGGCTTCCTTGTGCTCATAATCTCAAAGGTTGGTGTCTCTTCATGGTTTTCTTATGACATGTAGAGGTTGAGCTTCAGTTTTATGGTTAGGGATTGTGGCACAATGTACCTCCAGATGACTTGCAGTGCTCTCATGGATGTAACTAAGGATCTCTGAAGTCCAGGCTGCTGATGCTGATGTAGTTTTTTGTAGTTACTGCTACTTGATTGTTGCTCACTTGATGAATACTTAAAACCCTAGTATATCTCTTGGTTATTAGAGCACTGACTGAAGACATTTCACACTGAACACATAGATGTTTTTAACTGTGTGGTTCCATTTTGCTAGTAAGAATTTTCAGTATTGCACTGTTTTATACAGTTTTTCTGCATAGATAAAGATTGTACCTTGACATTTCAGACCAAAACACATTTAATGTGTGAGCAACCTAGAAAAAACCTTCAACAGACTACTGGCAACGTAATTTAAATCTATTTCACAAATTCTTTGCTAATCAAAGAAATTACTTGATTTTTAGTGAAGGGGCTTAGCAGTGGGTGAAATAAATTAGACTAATCCAGATTTATTTTGGTGCTTGTCAGGCAAGACGATTGCTTCTTTAAATGTCTTTTGCCTTGCAATTTAATTTTGTTTACAACAAAATAGAAGGTGAAACCTAGTTATCTAGCTAACACTGTATAATAGGAATGTAAGCCAAGCATTCTGGTTCTGAATTTACTTTGCTGTAGTTATACTGAAAGCCTGTGTCCTACTGAATGAGTTCATTGTTCTTTTTAGCTGAAGATACATCTTCTGAAACCAGAAGAATAAGAATGCTTGCGATTGTAGTCAGCAGTGTACTAGTTTGAAAACAAACCAGTGGGAGATCATGAGTCAGAATTATAATTTAATAGGAAAATTAAAATAAATAAATGCAGTAGTACAGACACACTCTCAGAGTCGGAATACGACCTGACCCCCTGTCAGGCAGGGTGGTGGTGGCAGTCTGATTAAGTGGTGGCTGCAGTCCTCTCTGAAGTGATAGATGTGGTTCTGTTGAAGCTGTGATCCTGTAGAAGGGTTTGGTCTTCTCTGAAGGTCCAGTGGTGGTTATGTAGCTCTTGTCCTCTGGGAATCCAGTAGGTAAGGGCTGACTGTGGTGTTCCAAACCTCAGATTATATCCAGGTGGGAACGCTTGGTTCCTCCCGCTGGGCGGAGCATCTCACACTGGGCTGATGTAATTTTACGAGTCATGCAGTGAGGCTGGAGGGCCCATTAACAGAAAAATATCCCTATGGAGGGAGTTACCAGGGATGTGTCAGGGAAGAGATAAAAAACCCTGCCCCACCTGGTTTTAACAGATGGTGATAGAATACATACTTTTGGTTACATCTTACATTGTAACCTAAGACAAGCAGTTAGCATAAGAAAGTTGCAGTGAACTACCTCAATTTAGGCTCAAAGCAATTGAGGTTCAGAAGGATTTTTTGAGAGAGTATTGACCAAAATTTAATATTAGCTGGATGAAATACTCCGTCATCACTTGAAGTGGGAGATTTTTCAAATCTAATGAAGTCCTAAGTTGACATATACATTACTATTTGCTTAAAAACAATATTAAATACCACAAATAACTTTGAGAACAGGAAGCTACCGTTGTAGGAGACCTGATACCTTATAAAAAGTGTTAGCCTTCCTTAATCTGGATTGCCTAATCTGTGTTTTCTGGTGTTTTTTCTTTTAGGGAAAAAGGTTCAGATGCGTCTTGGAAGAATGACCAAGAACCACCACCTGAAGTAACTACAGAGGATTTTTTTGTTTATTGTTTTTGATTACATGAGTCATATGTGTCAAAAATTCTGTGCAGAGCAAGGAATTAGCAAGCTTATCTTTCTATGCAGACGAGAGTTGAATGTACTTTTTCATTAAAAGAAAGGATCATACTTTTCTTTGAGAGATCATAGTGAGTGTAGAGAGTACTGCCTGTCTCTCTACTTACTTTCTGCAGTTGGCAAAATGTGTATCTTCAGTTGGTCTTGTCCTTCAAAAACATTTGACAACTGAGTGTTTAACTTTACGTAGCAGTGCTTTTACCTTTCTTATAATTTTGCTTCTGCTCAGGAATTTTTGTCCCTGTTTCTTATAATTTTGCTTCTGCTCAGGAATTTTTGTCCCTGTCATTCGTTCACTGCAGCTTTGTCTTCAATTTGCCAGAAGCAATTGTTTGTCTTTAAAGGCTTACTAATACTCTGCAAACTTACTACTTGGACGTTTAAGCTGTCTGCTCTTGTAGATTACCTTGATACCTCCTCTGTTGCATTCTTTGAACAGCTTCTTAGTAAGCTTTCCCTGCAGTTTGCTGTTATGAAACAATAGTTCCACGAGAGGAGATGGGCTTCCTCCCTAGAAAGGCTGTCGTACGGGATCATGTAGAACTGAGAGCTCCTTGTGACCGTTGGCATCATTTGCTATCGGATCTGCAAACAGTTCTCCAGTGACTCACAGGCTTTCTGTCAGTGGTCAGTGAGGTGTTTTCATGAGATTTGTTTTACAGCACAACACCTGAATCAGTTTTCCTTGCAATTCCTACTTTAAACATATTTTATCCAAAGTTGCTGAAATTCCTAGAAGCCTTGTGTCTACTGTAGTATTCTAAAGAGATCTGTCTGCTTGCTTTGAATCTTCCAAATGCTTATCTTTTCAGCATAATTCTGTGCTACGTAATACGTGCTTCTCACTCTATAATTTGGTAGGAAAGATGTATTCTGTGGGGTTTGGTTTTTTTTTTTGAGGGGAGGGGGTGATGTTTGTTTGGTTTTGTTTCTCCAGTGTTCTAACTGATGTTTAGGATAGAATAGAATATTTCAGTTGTAAGGAACGTACAGCAATCACCTAGTCTGACAAGTTCAGGGCTGGCGCTGAAGCATAAGCTAAAGCATGTTGTGAAAAGCATCATCCAAATGCCTCTTAAATACTGACAGGCTCGGGATGTCAACCACCACTTTAGGAAGTCTCTTCAGTGTTTGACCACCCTCTCAGTAAAGAAATTCTTCATTATTTTCAGTCTGAACCTCCCATGGTGCAGCTTTGGACTGTTCCCACTCATCCTATTACTGCATACCAGGTAGAAGAGATCAGCATCTCCCTCTCCACTTCCTTTCCTCAGGAAGCTGTAGAAAGCAATGAGGTTGCCTCTCAGTCTCCTTTCCACCAACTAAGGCTAGTCCAGAGTCCTTAGCTGCTGTTCACAGGACATACCTTCCAGTGCTGTCACCAGCTTTGTTTCCCTCCTCTGGGTGCAACCAAGGACTGACATTCTTGACGTGTGGGGCCCAGAACTGCACAGAGCAGTGAGGGTGAGGCCCCCCACGGCTGAATGCAGCAGGACAGACACCTCTGTTGGGGTCTGGTCATGTTGTGCCTGATGCACCCCAGGATGGGGTTTTGCCTTCTGGGTTCCAAGGCACACCCTGCTGACTCACACTGAGCTGCTGCTGACCAGCACCCCCAGACCCCTCTCTGCAGGGCTGCTCTCCAGCCACTCCTCTTCCAGTTTAGACTTGAGTCCAGTGTTACTTCATCCTAGGTGCGCAGCATTTTGACCCATTAAATTTCATCCCATTAACCATTGCCCAGGGCCCCAGTCTGTCTAGATCCTTCCTCAAGGGGCCTCCTGTCCCTCAAGATAGTTGATGGCATGTCCCAGTTTGGTGTCACCAGCAGACTTGCTCATGGTCCTTTTAAATGCTGCATCCAGATCATTGATAAATGTATTGAACAGAACCTGCCGTGGAACTGAGCCCTGAGGAACCTTGCTGAATGACTGGTTGCCAGCCAGATACAGCCCCATTTGCTCTTTGAGCTCTGCCCTTCAGCCAATTCTTCACCCATTGCACCATGAACCTGCTCATCCCACAGGCAGACAACTTGTCCAGAAGGATGCTGTGAGGGACAGTATAAAATTTTTCATTCACAGTCATTGTCCCAGGATGGTTGTTCTGGCTTGAAGGAGAGATGTTGTGACATGATCTTTACTGTGCTCAGACATAGGTCCTGTAATGATGTGTCAGTCTGTCAATTTGGAATGTTGCTTTTTCCACTGTAGTGAGTGAGGATGATGCATTTTGAAATACTGTTTTTGTTTCCCATAAATGAAACTGAGCTGTGAAGTGTTAACTTCTTCTCACACAGGAGTTCTTGTCTGTCAGTTTTGACTGTAAATTGCCTTCCTTTCTTGTGGAGCCATTATCTCACAGAGAATCATAATTTGAGAATTAGAAGTGTTGTATAAGAATTGGACTGCAGGTATGTTATCCACAGAGCTTTGAAAGACTGTACTTAAAAACTTTTGGCTAGTCTTAACTTGCTTTCATTCAGCAATTTTCTCATGGTGGTGATACAAAATGGGCTTACTGGCTAATGGTGAGCTTTTCTGTTTCTTAGACGTGTTTTAAAAGCTGTTCAGGAGATAAGCTTGTAGATATATAATTTGAGTTTGTAGGAATCCATGAAATTTTATTGGCCAAATACAGTCAGTCAGATCTGCAGATTCAGATTCATTGCCCTTTCCAAAGTTGGTTTGTTTTTTTTTTTTTTAATTATTTTTCTTAATTTAAGCTTGCTGTACCTCGCTATAGGAAGGAACATAGGAAGCTTGAAAGTCAGTGATGACGAGGGCGGGCACTGTTCTGACTATGTGATCTGTCTGTGTGCTCTGTGTTGGAAAAAAACCACATCTAACATCTTGTAATCCTCAATTAGAATAATCTTTGGTTAGTTCTAGCAGTTAGAGTTTATACCACGCTATCCCAAACTGTGACAGTTGATGAGCTGATAGAAAGTAGCTTTTGCTGTGAAGGTAATAGCTGTTGACAAGGATGCAGATCAAATTTTTATGCTACTGATGCTTGAAATTGTCTCTTACAGCCAGACCCTTTTAAAGACCTCAGATTGCAGCTGATTTCTGGCCAGCCCCTGTGGTAAACTCTGTGCAGTTGTTGGAGTCAGTTCTTTTTCTGACAGTGTGAAGCTTTATTTTTGTATGAGTGTTAAATTAATGCGTGTTAGGCCTTTCTTACTTGCTACTCTTAAGGTATATGGTAAGCATTCCTTTTCTGACAGGCTCTTAAATAGCTCAACTTATTTGTAGAGTCACTAATACAATCTCTACTAGCTTTGTCTTTGGGGTCAGAGGATGACAAAAGTGTGATATGTATGCTGCAAAGTTAGCAGGAGCCGATAACTGCACTTTTTCTGTGGAATGACTTTTTAATGGGATGTTACATTGAAATTAGGTAGCAATAAAAGGTACCTATTGCTGTTCACTATTTCTGCACTACTGGAGTATGGTGTACTGGAGTTCTTAAAAAAAGGAAGAGTTAGTGGAAGATTTTACTTCATGGTACATATCATCTTGCTGTATTTCTTTTGGCTTTTTTGAGTAAGTATGTCATCCAGTTATGTAATAGAAGAAATAGTTGTATTCAGAATTAACTTTTACGAGGCTTTTAAGCATGTTTTGGTGCAGTGTTTTTGAGATCCATGCTCTGTGTATACAATAGATATAAGTAAGCAGCAAAGCCCCTACTTTCAGAATTGGGAAGGGGAGGGTGGGAACAAATCTTAGCCTTTTAAGTTGCAAGAGTGAGATGTTTTTCAGGGAACTAATAAATGCTGACAAATTACTTCCCTGTCACTGATAACTTACCCTCATTGGTGTAAGTTAGGATTCAAGAGGTAGCAAAACTTAATGTAACAAGAAGAAAACGTTGCAGAGACACTGAATCTGTTGTAAATGGCAACATTCCTCAAAGCTGAAAATTACATTGCTATTGCAAATTCAACAGAAAGTGTTCAATATACTACAGAAAATTCCAGTTTAGTGACAGTTTTAGAGTAGAGATTTTTTTAAATGTTGTTTAACGGCTGAGTTATGTATTGGTTGCCAAGTTAATTTTTACTTATTTTAAAAATTCATTTTTTAATTCACTCAGTCTGCAGTTGCTCTTCGAAAGTTTTTTCTTCGCAGTAACCAGCCAGCTCCTTTTCTTACTAACATCTAGCTAATCAAACATTTGTGTTCAGCACTTGAATGTTGCTCTTTTCAGGAAAACTAGAAAGGATAACTGAGTCTTGTATTAATTGTGTTATGATAAATTTTTGGAGTGTTAACTTTCTTCTTGTGCTCAGAAGCCAGCTGATTTTTTTTTTTTTTTTTAACTAGGCTTTGGATTTCAGTGATGATGAAAAAGAAAGAGAGGCAAAACAGAAGAAAAAGAAGCCTCAAAGTCAAGGAAGTAAGAAAGTCAGATCAGAAACAATTCCATCAAGTGAGTGAATGCTATGTGAATACTTTTGTCTGTTAAACTAAGTTTGGAGTGCACATGTATGACTATCTTAATGATTGAGTTTTTATACAGTTAATACTAATTCTGTACTTTCCAAAGTTATATTTGAATTTGTGGCTATGTTCTGTATTTATTATTTTAGAAGAAAATTTAAGTTGTATTCTGTTGAAATACAAACCCTGTGGCAGGGAAGTGGTATAGCAGCAGAGCAATTGTCAGGGGAGAGTGAAAGGCTCTTGGAACAGTGTTGGTTGACACACAGTGAGTATACTGAACAGATGCCACCATTTGGATGGGGTTCAGCTAAAGCCTTGGAGTGCTGGGAGAAGACAGAGGAAGGCCATGTGCAGTTTTTGGAAACCCACTTCTTTGGTAATCAAGGGAGGAGACACAGGTCTTAGATGGAAAATTTATTTCTCTGTCTGAAAAGGAAGCTCTTCCTCACCCATGACATATAAATTCTCTTCTAAGTAACTCTGACTTGTGTATCTTGCTGAGAACTTTTCTGTTTACCTAATGCAGTCATTAAAGAAACAAAGCTGTGTATAGGTTTTCATAATATGAATAGCCTTCTTTACCTTCCTTTCTCCTGCTGTTGTCGTATCTCTTCCAGGTGTATGCTTGCAGCTGTGCTCTCTTTACAATAACCACATTTTCTTTTCTGTCATGCCTCTCTACTGCCAAAATTTTGGTTTTTGATTGCCATTTTGGTTGAATAATTCATTGCATCCCTCTTTTTCTGTTCTCACTGGTCTGCTTCGGCTGCATGCTTTTTATACCTCTCCCTTTAAATACGACTCACTCTCATCCCTTACCCTCTTGGACTGCTTATTTATCAGATATATTCAGCTATCTGCAGCATGGTGCTTCCCCTGTTGAATTTCTCAGACAGGCTCCTCCTGTGAGTTTGCTGCTCTTCCTTTGTTAAGCTGATACACACTGTGCCCCACTGAAACCCTTTTCTCTTGATCTGGGAGATCAGCTGTCCTGTAACACTTTTTGTACAGTACAATCCTCCCTTGTATCAATCAACTACAATCTTTCTTGGACTGGCTTTTACCCTATGGTTTCGACAGGTTTTTTTTTCCCTGAGATGGATCTGAATTGTGCTGTACTTTCTCTTCATTACTGATGGTTATTTTCTCCTGGTGTCTGTTTACCTAGCATATGTATGTTTTCCACCACATCCTTGTTCTGCCAGCTTATTGCAGACCTGCCTTTGCCTAGGGCTTGTTGAAGCTGTTACTGAGCTATGTTCCATAACTGAGAACACAACAGGAGGAACTGTTGCACTCTGCCAAGGGAGATAGGTTATGATTTGCTGTGGTTTTTTTGTAAATAACGTGGCACAAATTGCAACTGTGTGCAATTTGTTTTGGCTATAGAATTCAACAGCAAGGATATGTCACAAATTGTGGCACAAAGTCTCAGATGGAGATTTACATGAGTATTTAAAACTGTCTTGTTGTTACAGTATTTGATAGGAAACGAAAGAACAGAAATACTCATTTAAGTACTTTACTTAAGTGCTTCCAAGAGGCCTGCTTGTACCAAAGGAGTCTTAACTCCTAATCCCCCATGAAAATGAGTAGGAATTCTGGTATTCAACTACCTTTCCAGACTTAGAAACATTTTCCCTTTTGAAAAGCTATGTAGTCTAGTGCCAAGGATGAGGTTCACGTAGGTTTTTAAATTTCAGTAATTTTATGCGGTGTTACATTCCTGAATACCTTGTTGCTCCCAGCCATAAAATCCTTCTGAGAGTTTTAAGTTCTGCAGCTTTTTTAATATCTTAGCAGCTCTTAGGAGCATTTTTAGTATTTCAGTGCTTTTCATTTTATACTCCTAGTCCCATTAAAATTCTTATGATATTTATATGAAGGGGCAGTATATTTGTTAGGAACATTAAATATATGCTTACAGTGAGCTCTATAGGGAAAAATTTGTCTTAGAAAGATGAATGCTGAAAGCTAATTGGCTAGAGGTACAGACTGTTCTTTTTCTGATAGAGTAAGTTAATTTTATTACTTTGAGCTTGAATAATTTCTTGTGTCCTGTGTCTTCGCTGTAATACCAACTTGGGACTGAAAGATGGATACCCCTTCAGTGTAATGCGATGTTGATTTATCTTTAGTTTTAAATGTGTTGTTTTTAAATCTTGTTTTAAATGAAAGCTTCCAAAATACTCAAAATTCGCATGTTCCTGAGATCCATTTATACAAATGGAAAGCCTGGAGGGAAAGAAGGTGAAATTTCTTTTTTAAAGACTGAATTTGCAACTCTCAGAATCGTTTTTATATTACTCCAATCAATCAAAGTGAGTTACTAAACAACAGATTTGCTGGTATTATTTTGTTCTTTATGTATGAGAGTCCAGTATTATTTGTTGGTTGGTTTTGTTAGATTACTTTTCAAACTGCCTTGACTTCAGCTTGAAAGATTTGTGAAGACTAAACTTGATCTTTCCAAAATAATATTACAGCTGTGTGTGGGGGGGGTTCTTACATATGTTTATTCTTTAGGTGAGAATAATGGACTTGATCAGTCAGTGCAACAGCCTGCTTCAGGTTACTCAAGGGGATTCCGTGGCAGAGGCTTCTCCAGGGATCTGTTTCCTCCTCCTTCAGGCCCCCGAGGGTTTTTCAGACCACATGTAAGACCACCACAGCTGTACTCTTCAGACATGAGGATACACCAGGAATTGCCAGTGTTTCCACAACCTTACAGAAAAGAAAATCTAATGATGCAACAGTATTCCTTTCCTCCTCCACTTTTTGATTCTGTCAGTGACGGGCATCAATTTCACCCTCCGCCTGCAAATATGAATATGATGTGGACAGGCCCAAGCATGTACAATTCATCCTACTCATTTCTGCCACCACCGCCACCCCCGCCACCACCTCCTCCAGATAGCCATCCTTCTCAGTTCAGGCCTTACTAAGTTTCCATACTTGTCCATGTAGAGCACTCCAGTTTACAGGGAGAAAGAACAGCCTGCCAGGACTGCATTCTCTTATTTTGGAGATGCTTTCTTTTACTGCAGTGGTAGAACAAATGCAGAGTTTTGTGCTTTGTGGGACATCCGTAGAAAATTAGTCTTTTTCTATATATGTTTTCTGCTTCCAAAAAGAAATTTATATGATAAAATAACTGAATATTAAGTAATGGTTTATTTTTGTAATATCTGCTGCTTTAAGATGATAAATAAAAGCCTTTTGGAGACTGGTATGTAGTGGTGGAAATCTATTTTGTAATAAATGTAAGAGTTTGTATAACTGCTGTTAAGTATGAATGAGAATATTTCACATAGACAATATTTTAATATTTTTAGAGTGGTGGTGTATTGCTGTGCTAAACCATTTTCCTCAATTTCGGCAGATTTTGAAACCTATTTGGGAACTGAAAATCTGACATCTAGATTTTGAGCTAGTTTTTCCACTACCTATAAGGCATAAACCACCATCCAAGTTTCACTGCTTCACTAATTTCGTATTAACTAAAAGACTGGGTCTTGATGGTTCTTTTTTAAAAATAGCTGGAGTAGCTACATCTGAATTTGGACCAGCAGCTGACTTACTGTGTCCCATTTAGTGTTCTGCAGTGGTTGTAGATCAACCTATTCCTGAGATGTTTTGCATTTAATTTGGAATTTAAAACCAGCATAATTTCTCTAGCTTGTCTCTAGCTTCTCTAGCTCCTAATGCAGAGATGCCCATAAATACCTACTAGAATGTGCAGTCAGCCTTTCTAGGAAGAAGTCATCTGGTATGTCAGGGAGAAGAAGCCATTTCAGAACTCCCTTGTTTAAATTTGTAAATGCAGATGGCACTAGATTGCTGTTTGATTACAATCTAAACTGTCTCTTCTGAAATTAGGAGGTTCATCAATTCTCCCAGCTTGTTTCTGGGAGGGAGGTGAACGAGGATCACTTGGAATAACCTCCTCCTGTCCAAAGAGTTGGTGCTACAATTGCACTTCTTAGTCTCTATGGAATTGACTCTTCCTGACTAGGAGGGAAGACCTTACACTGCATCAATATTTTATAAACAGGAGGAAAAAGTACTTGTGGGACAGACATTTTAAAGATTATTTTCTGACTGAAAAGTCATTACTAGCTGTGATGATTTTTGAATCTTTGAATCTTTACCAATACAGTCACCTTGAATTGATAAAAGTGTACAGTATGTATTTCTATTCTCAAACTCATTTTGGCCTTATTACTTTAAATATGTAATTAAAGGCTAAGTCATCTGAACAGGTGTTGCTTAGACTTTAATTCCAAAGAGAATGAAGCCAAACTTTAATGCACAGAGGGAGAGATTGCCTTGTCAAGATGGTGGGACTCAGAACTAGAATTTAATTTCAGACTTGAAAGTTTGCTGTAATATATTTTAAGTAACAATATTCTTTGATATATCTAGAACTGTTTCACAGGTGTACACCTGAGAATGTTACATAGATGTCAGTTTATGGCAAGCAGGTACTCTATAGTGGCAACAAATAGTTTCAGAACAGCAGCATTCTAGACATCGATGTTTAACTCGGGTCCTGTGGATTATTTTTTTGTAGTAAAAAGACTGTCTGGTTCTAGTTTGTTGTAAATGTTTATGTTTCAGGGGCAAGGAGAAGGGGCTAAATGGCTATTAAGCTGTAACCAAGATACTACCATTCCCAGTGACAGGGTATGTTAATAGTGATAGAGATATTACAAGTGAATTACCAAATATAAAAGTGTTTCCAAGTCAGTTATAAGGAAGGAGGAAGAAACTGTCAACATCACACTCGGACTTGGGATGGCAGTGGCTTGCTGTATCTCCCTGGCACAGACATCATCAGCCTTGAGATCCAAAGGGGTGGTTGAAGAGTTAACACCAAGAAAAGGAGTGAGGTACTCGGAAGTGCAGGTACAACAGTCTTAATTATTACTACTATTGCAACTGGTGGTTTTTTATGTATAGTAATGTTCACTTTTTTCTGTAATAATTGGATCTGGACTAATAATTCTTTGATTAATCTGTTACGATTTCTCTTAAACTAAGATGTATTCTCCTTTCCCATAACAATATTTTTGCATGTAACAAAAACATGCAATATATTGCAGAAATATATTGCAATTTTTGGTTTTATGTGTTTCTCTGAAAGGTGCATAAAGCAGTTTCAGCATCAGAATAGTCTTGCGTTCAAGACAATTTTCAGCAGTGACACCCGCTATTTTGCCAAAAAGTAGCAGAGGTTGCTAGGCTCTTGGCTGTGATGTGTCAAATGTAAGTATTTTCTAGTAGAGAAAGTAGAGAAAATAAGAGTATTTTCTAGTAGTTGAATATTTCTCTATTTCTGACTCTTCTTGTCTATTTTCACATTCAGCTGGAAAGCTGCAATAGAGCTCTTGTCACTTCTGTAACATTTAGTTATTCTTTTTTGGGACATTTTTTCATGGACTGCTTTCCAGAGAAAGCCACAGGCATGGGATGGAGGGGAGAGACTCGAGGAAAAGGGAGGCTTAGGGAAAGATTCGTCATGATTTTCCAAAAGGCTGAGGTTTACAAATAGAAGTGTGGCTGCAGTAAACTATTGGACTGTATGAATTACTGTGACTGTGCTAACATGGGAAGTGGAGAACTGTAATCACACATTTGACAACATTCTTCTTAAATTTATAAACAACAGTGGTACTTTTACTGGCCTTTTAGACAAGAGTCAGCAGCAGGAAGGGGATGAGCTTGTCTTGGAGGTGAACAGCAAAAGGGACAAACAGGTTTCTTAAAGGAAAATTCTGACAAGTGGTGTGGGAAGCAGGAAAGCCCATGCTGCCTTAGATTGCTTGGAGAGATGGTGGAATATACAGTCTTGGAGGGATTCAGAATTTGACTTTGGACAAGGGCCTGTGTGATGTAATGTCCAAGGTAATCTTTGAGTGGAGAGGTGGACCAGGTGGTCTGTGAAATCCATCCAAGCCCAAACTGTTCTTTTCATTGCTGTCACTGTTCTGGAGTTCTGTCTTCTCACCAGAGATTTTTTTGTCTCTAGATGTTAAGAGGCATGAATAGCCTAGCCTGAATTACTGTCTTTTGGGAAGCCTAGCTTTTTCATTTATGCTATTGTAATCTTTCATTATACCTCAGATTTTTATAAATAAAATATCCATGCTGTTTTAAAAGTTGGACTTGCTGCAGAAAATAATGACTGCTTCCGTTTCACAGGATGTAAGATGAATTGAAGAACTGTTCCTTTATTAGTTGTTTGGAAACTAATGCTAATGAGAGTCTTAGTTGCTGTCATTTTCCCTTAGGTGATAAAGCATTTTGTATTGTACGATTTATTTTGAGAATGTTGTCAAGGAATAACTACCCAACATTTTTTTTAAAAATGCAACAACAAAAAAACCCCTGAGAGTTATTTTTAACAAATGTTCTCTACAGTAGGGATTTTTGTCTTAGAGGAGACCTTTTTAATAATGCAAGGCACTCATGCCAGGATGCATATTAGTGACATGCAGATGGGAACAAGAAATAAGCAGGTTTTTTTGTAGGTTATATTTAGATTTTTCCAGGTTCCATTTTCTATTTCTTTGCAACTCAAAGGTATAGTCAGTTATTCTTGTCTAGTGAATTTAGTGATGCACATAATCTGATTTAAAGGATTGATGAATCTGCACAAAGCAGTTGGTAATAAATTTGTTACGGCGATAGGTGAAGAAATGGAAAACACTGCCAACGATGACAAGGCTTTTACAGAACGGTTTACCTGTCAGGACATATACATAATTCTGGAAAGCCTGAATAGTGATCTTTCTTTAGATCAGTCACTGTAAGGCTTACACAGAGTTATTAAATGTGGGGTAGCCTTCACTTGCCATAAATGAAATGTGTTGTAACTATGGAAGAATAATATTACTAATTTCCATATGAATCTGATCCTCTGCATTTTTTAGGCAATGTTTTGCGAAAATGCTTTGTTAGAATTTGCTGTTTGGCTGCTGAGGTTTGAAATCGATGGAAATTATGAATCACAGAATGGTTTGGATTGGTAAAGATCATCTGGGTCCAGCCCTTCTGCAATGGGCAGAGACACCTTCCAATAGCCACGGTTGCACAGAGCCCCATCCTAGTCTGGTCTGGCCTTGCTTAGTGCATAACGCTTGTTTTTTATTAGCAGAAAGCCAGCCAGTTACACACAAGGGCAGGAGTGAGCAACTGTCACATACTCCAGCTTCGAACTTGGACACAGAATCTTCTCCCTGACTCTTCTGTGCCCACTTGAGTAGTTGTGAGTACATGGGCAGAAAATAACTTGCTGCGCAAAATGCTGAAGCTACTATGGGAGCAATTACAGTTATGAAATGTCCGAGTTTGCTTATATTAGGTCCCAAAGACTATTGTTTGCATTCTAAACAGGAAGATTTCACTCTCTGAGTTTCCTACTGTGGGAAGTAGGAAACAAAAATCTAGGAACTTCTTAATCATCAAGAATGAACTGCTGCTTGATACCAGAATTAGTTGTTTTGAAGGTCTGTTTTTTGGAAGAAGTGGTACAGCTAATACTTTCTTTAAAGAGAAGAAAAATGTTACTTATATCCATTTAATACTATTAACATCAATTTTTAATATGTACATTAGGTGGTCTCAAATCTGTTTTGTGAGAATTGCATGCATGTGAGACCTATGAAAAACCAAAATATTTTCTTCAACATAGACCCAAGAAAAGAGAGTATGTTTTGTGAGATTTCAGTTGATTCCTTTACGTGAATGTTTGACCTCAGATAGGCTTTCTACAGTACTCAGTTTTCAACTGAAAATTATACCTAAACTATAAAGACTTGTTTAACCTGCTTACTGGATCTTCAGTCTTGAATTTACCTTTCCTGGGGCGTCCTCTATATACAAGCAAACCTTTATTAAATGGCATTTTTGTGAGTACTTTTTGCAGAAATCATGGTCGGCATTTAGTTTCTTGGTTACATTCTTCACTGAGATGTGTTTAATTCATAGTTTTATATTATTTATGCTACCCTGCAATCCTCAGTCTCCACAGCTTGGCTTTGCCACATAGGGATGCACTTGATTTTTGGTCTTGGTTAATGCTTTCTGCAGTGTGGAGAATACAGTGATATATTGCATTTTTTGCTACTTCTTGACACTCAGCAACACTCATCTCTGCCACCATTATATCCAAAAGAGGTACAGTACCACATGCATTGATACTCTGCTTTTGGTTACTGGCTGTTTGGTTTTCCCCGTGCAATGCATCCCACATATATGCATTATGCTCTCTTTACCTTTATGGTATATCTCATTTTTGCTCGAAGTACAATTCTGACCCTGAAATTGCTTGGACATTAACAATTTCCATCCCTCCAGCATAAGATGAGGAAGTGATGATATCAGAGTTTGAGATGGAAACAATAACTGTACCCCAGAGAAAAATACACTCTTGGGTAAGTTATGTAGGTCATGATGCTCCTTTGTCTGTGAGCAGAGAATCCTCTTTGCTGTTTCATTTTGCAATTCCAATGTAGTGAAAGAAGAAATAGTTATTGACCTTAATAGTTATTGACCTTAATAATAAGGAAGGGGATTATCATACCATCCAAAATTGAGGCATGTCTGGTTGTGACAGCATAGGACATTTGGATCATCTAATTGCCACCATGACTCTCAGGAAAATCAGCCATTTCTTGTATTGGAGAAGCAGCAGGGGAAAACCAGCAAAAAAGGTATAGCATTTATAAAGATTTTAATTTCTTGGCAAAGTATTTCCTATTAAGTTCGATATCATTTTGGTGGGATATGTAGCACACTGGACAATGACTTTATTATAAATAACCATAGAGAGATTGTCCTTTTAGAGAAGAGATGATTCTAGTTAGGCACACGTTAGGTCAGTGTCTCCTGTGCTCTGTAACTGGTTTGGAGATTTTGTGTAAAAAAGGAATTTTGGGCAGAATCAATCCGTCTAGTACGGATGTCTGGAAAACATTAAACTTTGGATCCTGAGAGGAATTCAGTTTGCTTTTCAGAGAGAACTCAGGGTCAGACACTAGGCTTCTCTTATCCCAAGCTCATGAGTCTAAACCAGTTAAAAATTTTTTAGAGTCCCATCTTTACCCTTCTGTGTGATGCAAGGATATCATAGAAATGAGCATAAAGTGCTTTTACTTAGTGATTTTTTTTCTTGTGATTTTATTTTTTAATCTTGAGCTTTTTTTCTTTAGAGCCAAAAACCTCCACAAGTGGCTGCCTTCTTACAGGTGGTCAATAGCTAATCCATTTTGGTTGTGATGTTCTTCAGTCTCAGAATAGAGCACAAGAGTAAACAGTAATCATGACTGACTGTGAGCTAGTTTATAATATAAGTGGACGCATAGAAAATCTTTGAAGCTATGTTTTGTCTTGTTTACATTCTAATTTTAAGAAGTAAACTTGAGAAGCAAGTTTTTAATCAAGGAAGAATTTTTTAATAGTGTTGTAATTTATCATATAATGTTTTATTTCCAGGCAACAGTTGTAGTATCAATATAAAGAAAGTGTGCATGTATGTGTAATATAATAATTTATAATATATGCACTTTATAAATATTAAATTATCATTAATAATTACATTAGTATATACATATAAGCAAGTATTTGTTAGTTATTCTGAACTACTATAATTTTACCTGCTTCGTGCTAACTTGGCAGCAGACAGAAAATTGTTGAGTTAGTGCTGCCTAAGCAGTTACTGGAAGGCTGCTGAATCAAAGCAATTGACCATGTTAATGCTCTTACTCCATTGCATTGTGTTAAGTAAAATGTTAATTTAAATTATCTCTTGAGACAGAGAAAACACTTTTTTTTTTTGGAGAATCTGTTATTTTTCTTGCTTTACCTGTGATGCTAGAATGGCTGTGCCCTATGTTTTCCCTGTGCAAATGACATATGGATGGATCACACTCCTCTCAGGTCACTTTCTGAGGTAATTTTTTGTCTGCTCCATGTGGTATGTTGTGACATAAGGGATTTACTGTCATATAGGAGCTATGCCTGACTGCATTTTAATTTTATTAGTTTTAGGCTGTTTTTAATGAGTGGTTAAGTGGACGTAAAAAGGCACTGAAAAGGTGGTTGTCACCTCTGCACTATGTTACTGTACTCTTCTAAAAATAAGTGGTCATGTTTCAATGGGATCAGTTTTCTAAGTCAACTGAAAAGCAAAACTATTAGTAAGACAAAAGGCCTTGAGGGGATCTGAATGACAGTGTAGCTTCCCATAGTGTCTTGAAAGGCAAGGACCTGTTGGAGTGGGTCCAGAGGAGAGATGTAAAGATGTTTAGAGGGCTGGAGCACCTCTTGTATGAAGACAGGGTGAGACACTTTGAGTGGTTGGACCTGGAGAAGACAAGGCTCCAGGGAGACCTTATTGCAACCAGTCAGCACCAAAAGGGGTCTTAAAAGAAAGACAAAGAGAGACTATTTNAAAAGGGGTCTTAAAAGAAAGACAGACTATTCAGTAAGGCCTGTAGCAATAGGACAAGGTTTAAGGGTTTTAAACCAAAAGAAGATAGATTCAGACAAAATGTAAAGATGGAATATTTTATGATGAGGGTGGTGAAACACTGGAGTGGCTTGCCCAGATAAGCTGTGGATGCCCCACGCTTGGAAACATTCAAGGCCAGGTTGGATGGGGCCCTGAGAAACCTGATCTCATTGAAGATGTCCCTGCCCATGGCAGGGGAGTTGGACTAGGTGACCTTTAAAGGTCTCTTCCAACCCAAAACATTTTATGATTCTATTAAAGTGGATGGTGTTACTGTTTTGGAAGTTTTCAACATCCACACATCTTTATGATGAAACTACAATTTCATTGTACTAGAATTTATTTTTTAAGATTATTAGCACTGCCAAATGTCAGTGATTAAAAAATAATAATCTGGAGCTTTAACCTGACTGCTTACATCTCTGAAGTGATTAGTTTAATTTCTCTATGATAACTTCTTTCCTATATTCAATTCTTTTGGCATGTATTACTGCATTTCAAATTCCGTTAAAGTTGTGATTGTAAAAGAGTAGTTTTTTTTAAACTCAGGAAGCAATTTAATAACTTCCAGGTGTAATTACAGTATCTCTTGATGATCAAGTAATCTTAATTTTTAAAAACACCAGTTGTCAAGTATTTTCATATCTTTGCTTACAATATCATGCAGAAGCCAGAGACAGTAAGTAAAAGAGATACTTTGACATGTAAGTAATACACTTCAAAATTTCAGCAAGAAAAACCTGTTCTTGATGTTGCTCATTACTTAGCATAAAATTTTGCATCCCTTAATGCCTATTAGAATTTTCTTTGTATGCAACAGGATCAGAATCAAACTTCAGTGTTTTTTTTCTTTAAAGAAGTCCTACACTCCTCTGGTATGGAAATAATTTTCTGAAACAATAATATATGAGAGAAAAACACAAAAGAAAGGGGTCTCTGCTTGCATCCAGTCCAAAAGAATTAACGGATTTTTTCTACAAGTTTTCTGAACAAGGCCTAAGGAAGTTGAACATGACTGAGAGATCAGATACTTCTACTTTGAATAAAATAAAAAGCAACTGACAACACATACCTGTGAGTAATCTTTACTTGATAGTACCTCTTAAATTCTTATTTGTATAGACTAATAAATAATGCTACACTACAAATATTTTGTATGCAAATGTCTTTATGTTTTGTGCAGAAGACAAGAAAGTGGAAATGGACTTTGAATGGAGTACATTAAAGAGGTTGTTAGTCAGCTGTAAGCACAATAACCATCAACCAACTCTGAGGTTTTAAAGCTTCTATTTACACTCACAAATTGTCCAAGTACTAATAGGATCTAGCTTTTAAGGCTTAATCCTGAGCTGTTTTGGTGTGCCTAAAACAGAAAGCAGTGTGGTTTGTTAGAGCATAATGACTGACTACTATCTTTGATAGCCTTTAAATACAATGGCTACAGGTCACCTTCATCTCTCAAGGGTGAAAATTGGAAGCATCATCATTATATGAGCATTATGAATAAATGCTTCGGAATACGCTTGAGGTGAAAAATGATGCATAGAAAATTGGTCACGTGGTTTACTATTATAAAAAAATGCTCTTCCATTTTTCATTCACTACTGGGCTTGTATAGCTTGTAAACCCTCTCATTTATGTTTGCCCATCTCTGCTATTTGCATTTTAGTGGCTGAATAATTAATGTATGATGTGCCTTTTCATTCAGAATCAGAAGAAACAACCCTTTGGAAAGGGAAAAGCCTGTGTAATCTCACCAGAGTTATGCAACGTGCTGAAAAGATACTGCAATCCACTTTAAATATTGTAGTATGTGTGAACAACTGTTTTCCTGTAGTGACAGAGCTAGGAACTAGAAATAATATCTAGGGTGGGTTTTCAGTAAGTAGACAGATGTTTGTACTAGGGAGGTATTTGTTTATAGATAAGCTCAGTAGTCCAGGTTATGACTTAGTCATTCCGTGGACACAAGAAGTCAAGAGTACAGGCCAGAACCAGAGGGACGAGCAAGATCACCTCAAGAATGTTTAAAGGTCTGACTTCTGACTAGATTTATGTTGGATAGCACTTAGTCATATCCACATACATATGTGCATACGCACACAAACATATTTTTGATTTGCAAGGATGGCAAAATTTGTTTTTAGATAGAGGAAACATTTGTTTCCTCTATACACATTTAAAATGTGTATTTAAAAGTGGAGATTGCTGTTGTGTATCTGAAAATACTGATCTGTCATAATGGAATCATCTATTGAAAAAGTATAATTGGGAGAAATTTCTGGAACAGTATTCTGAACGAGCATGTTTACTGCTCAGAGTTCATTTTGTGGCCAAGGCTGGGGCAGAGGAGATGGCAGACCCTAAGGCAGCTGTGTGGCAAAGTTACCTGGCTCCATCGGAGGCCTCCTGGAACTGAATGCAGAGATTTTTGGTGTTGACAGTTGGAAAATTCCAGTTTAGGCAGTTTTTAAAAATCTGCTGCAATGTTCTGCCTATTAGTTTGGCAGGCTTTGTGTGTGCTGGATTTGTGTGAGGTTCCCTCTATGTGTGGCTGCTCTCCTCTTTCTTGCCTGCACTGGCACTTATTTACATGGAAGGAAGAGTTCTTCTACACTGTGAAAGGCAGCAGCACTACTGAGGAGTAGTAGCAGACTAATTTGGAGATGGTCTGCACTGTCTGCTTGTGCTGTGATTAAATTCAGCTGGATGTTCAGGAGTGGATCACAGTTATTTGTATGAACTTTATAACAACTTCTCATTTCATCCTAGGCAGAGGAAGCATTTTTAGAAGGGCTTGAGACCACCTGAACAGCAGATACCCCCAGCTCCCTGATAGTTTGTGGTTGAAGTGGTTTGGTGCTGCAGAACAATGTGATGTTGTCTTAGCTCTATTCTGAAAATTATTAAAATGTGAATTATTTTAATCCTGGAAGAATTAAAGAGGAAGAACACTGATAAGAAAAGTTATTAAATACTAAGAGAAAAAGCAGGGAATTAGAACTTGATGACTCAGTAAGACTGAGGATTATTCCATTCTGAGGAGATCAGTTGTTTTCCACTAAGTGATGGCTGCCACGAGAATGGGAGAGCAAATTAACTTCTGGATACTGCCTGTTACACCTTGGCATCTCTTGTGTATATTCATAAGGAAATAATTGCTGTGTTCTTCTGAACTTTGTATATCTTGATTTGTGGATTCTGTTGCCACCTGGTAGAAGTTGCTGAATGAAGTGACCTAGAGAAGGAGGATTAAAATGCTAACAACTGAAAAAAGAAGACTGTAAGTATAGGTAAGCTTGAAAATGCCATAAGTGAGATTTTGGTCTCAATAAAAGCACAGACTTTGTTAAAATAACAAATGGAAAAAACCCCATCAAAGCAACACAGAAAATCATAAATAAAGACAAAATAAATGAAAACAACCTACCAAAAAACCAAACCAACCAACCTACCAGAAACCTCAAAAAGAAACCCTTTGGGCATTCTTCTAGGATGAAATTTGGCCTATAGCTTTTCAGGGGCAATTCCAATCTAGTCTTGCGTGCTGTTTTGTGCTGCTAGATGTCTTTTTTGGCTTCCTTAGTTCTCCAGTCCAACTCATGCATAAGTGTATCAATGCTTGTGCTGGCCTAGCACAGAGCAAGGAGTAAATCAGGAAAGCATTAATGTATCAAGGATTAGAGCTAGAGAAACCACAGAGGACAAGGAGCGGAGGTAACAAGTAATGAGAACAGACCAGATTTTTTATCTTGACATGGCTCTCTGGAGTGGCGGCTTTGGGGATTTCTATACACAGAACTGCATCGTTGATTGTAGATATGGACTTCTGGGAAATAATATTGAATGCATTGTTATTATTGTTATTATTCCTCATGGTAGAAGAAATATTATAATCTTATTTTTATTATTATCTTATTTAGAAATAAAGTTATACTGTGTAATATGCCTAACTCAACATGTAATTTTGCTTTCTTCTGCAAAGGAACTGGGTTTGCCTATTAGCTCTGTGTTTGAACTATAGGGACTGATGTAGCTGAAAATCTACTAGGTGCAGTAGAAAAAGTGTTAATTCTACTGCTTCATACAGAATAGACTGGGAACAACATAGCTTCAAGTGTTAGTAAGAGAAGAAAAATGGGATTAAAGAAAAAATTCCAAAATATATGTTGAAATCTATTGTGCCTGTTGTATTCAGTAATTATATCCAAAAGCCAATATCTATGAGGGAAAACCAATTGCTAGACTGGGAGGTAGATAATGATATCTTGAGGAAAACAAAGAAAATAAACTACTATTTTCAGCTTGCTTAAATACCTTTTGAGTTTTCATGCAAAATTCGAGACTTTTTACCTTATCATAATGCTCTAGGTAGTTACAATATGTGCTGTGAGCCAGTGTCTGTTCAAAATATGCATTTTTATTTTCTCTAGTGTTAGTACTCTGGTGAAGTCACATGGTCATTAGCTGTAAGTGCAGTCAAAACTCTGCTTGATGCAAGAGACATCAATTTGGGTTTTGTTGAGAATGGTCAGTGCTCTGATGGTTTTGAAAAGTGTGTTAAGTCAGTTTTCTTAGTCAAAGTAAAATCTGTTTGAAAAATGAACATATTTAATGTTTATTCACCTTTGTAAACAAAGTGAAAGTAAGGGAATAATATGTTTGCTTAATCAGTTTGGAAATGGTGTCATTTACTGCAGTGAGATGCCTAGATTGGTAATCTCAGATAAGATCTTTGTCAGGTAAACCAGAGCTGAGGAAAAATCCTCCACACACAAAAAAATTCCTCCTGCCCTTGAAAGATACCTGTAGATGTAAAACAAATGAAAGATCCAAGGGATGAAGCAGAGCAGAAGGCTGCAGAAAACTCTTAAAAGGAAAAAAAAATAGAATCCTTACCTGAGAAGACAGGGATCTGAAAAGCAGAGAGTCATTGTAATGTGCTGTAGTAAAATAGACAAAAATGAAAAGGTAAGAAAAAATAATTTGTTACCTTGCACTGGTGCAAAGAGGTCCAGAAATAATTAAAAAAAAAAAGATAAACTGGCTGACACTAAGTAAGGTGCTCCTGGGTATTTGCAGAAGAGGAGCTATGTACTATGTAAGTATTTGATGAAGCTGTACGTGTAAAAACTAAATATAATTCTGTGCATAATAATCTCAGCTACTTTCCAGAAGACAATAATACCTTACAAATTTATTAGAGAAATAATTTTAAGGACCAGACGTAAGTATTGTACCTGTAAAATGGCTTTCATTACAGTGATCAAGTCTTGGGACTTTGCAAGAACAAAGTGGGTTTCTGATGAGATAGTTTAAAAAACAAATTCATGTTAATGTGAAGTTTGAGCCATAAAGGACTTGAAAAAATTTAGTAATATGGACATATTTTTCCAAGACAAATTTTTAATCCTACTGCGGTAATTTCTGTTCCACCCTTTTCTAGGTGTTACGACCTTTTCTTCTCTCAACTTCTTAATCTGTGATTTCTGTGACTTATTTTAATCACGCTTGCCATGCAAATAACACCCTGCTATGCAAGTCTATCTATAAGTTTGTGAACTGAAACTTTGTGTATATATGTGCTTTACTGTGCTACCTCTCAGGGCCTGAATAGATGGTCATTGCCACATGTTTGGGTGGACTCCTGTAAAAAAAATCAGCAGCTATTAGATTGATGCCCTGTTGCTGAAAATAATCTCCTTCTTTATAGTTTATACCAAGAGAATCACTATTCACCTAATTTGGGCCAAATTTACTTCTGCTTTTCTGCTCCTTTGGACCGTAACTACCATGTAGTAAGTTGTGCTCATTTTCCAAAATACGTAGCAAATTATGTCGTTCTCCTTTCTGAGTGCGTTTATGATATAGAAGACATCAGTTTTAGGCATGAGAAACATTCCATAATGACTGCTGTGTAGATCATGAAGAAGATCTGGCAAAAGAAGGATCCTCTACAAGATTAGTTTCTCACAAAAAGTGTGTGGAATAATAGCGTGTCTTTTCTGTTCAGGAGCTCACTCTGGCTTCATGAGAGTAATAAATGCAGGAGTATCACTCTGTCCCATACATGTTTGAGCTGAATTCTTCCACAGCTTTGCATGGCCTCAAGATGTAGATGTAGTGTCAGAGGGTCGGTTATCTGAATGCTTTTTAAATATGTTTTCTCTTTTCCATGGGAAGTTATTGCCACGACTTACGGATTCCTGAAATTGTCTTCACAAAGTCGGTAAGGCTGGAAGGGACCACAGTGCTCAAGCAGGGTCATCCCAGAGCACATGGCACAGGATTGCATGCAGATGGGTCTGGAATATCTCCAGTGAGGGAGACTCCACAGCCTCTCTGGACAATCTGTTCCAGTGTGTGGTCACTTGGGTAGTAGTGAAGTTCCTCCTCATGTTCAGCTGAAACTTCCCGTGCATCAGTTCCTGCCTACTTTTCTAGTCCTATGGCGTGGCAGCTCTGAGAAGAGCCTGACTCCGTCCTCTCTTCTGAGTCTTCTTCCATGCTTGGTCACTACATTGTGTATTTGTTAAGATGCTTTTGCTTGGCTGCTTATGTGAATTTAACATTTTTCTAAGAGCATGTAGATTCTGTGTTCAGTGCTGGAAGCTAAAACTGTCAATATTGGATTATCTTGACCTGATTTTTATAGCAATTAACTTATTACCTGTTTGGAGGCTGAGATGATTCCAAATAGCTTTTATTGGCAAACCTCATCGAATTTTTTTCTTCCATTTTCTGCTTTTCTTCTGTAATTCAGAATGCATTGCCTCATTTTGGGACATGCTGTCATCCTGGTGGTTAGATTTATGAGTTCTTCCACAGTTTTTATTTTGTTACACGATTTCTTGTTTATATCACTTGGACTCCTAGTGGAATGAAGATGGTGTTTAAAGGACTACAATAATGGAAGTCCCATCTCTCTGAAGGCAGAATACAGTACAATTGCTGTTGCAGTTAGATGTAATATAGCAGCAGCACTTGGGTCTGTAGCAGCTGCTGACTTTCATTATGTTACAAGAAGCAACCTATTCTCCTGTTAGAGCACAGCTTCAGTCCGAGAGAGGGTTCACAGCATGGAGCTGAGAGGTGAGTGCATTATTCAGGGTTGCTCAGCAGGTCAGAGGGTGTGGGAAGCAGCCTGATACTGCTGGGAAGATGAGTCTTTGAACAATTTACTTCCCTAGAAGCTGCACTACTCTTGATTTTTGGTGAGCTTTCATATCAATAGGGCTAAGATTTAACCCATCATATTTACAAAAGAGGCTTTATGATATAGTTCTGAAATGCTGTCACTGTAATAGTTTGGTTCCCACATAGTTGATTCACTGGGATTTGATCTCTCTTAGGAGTGGCAATGACATTATTCATACTCTGCTTGTTTGTAAGTGCTGAATTCCCAGAGGATGCTTTCTTCAAGTGATACCAGCAAGTTGCAGTTACTGGCTTTCAAAGTATTCGTGAGCTGAATTCTTTTCAGCTCGAGCTGGCGGCTTTTTCACAACACCAGAATCTCTATCTCTGTCAGCGATAGCAGCCCTTTTCAAGAAAGAGCTCTGTCTTTCATCATCTTTATCCTTGAGAGGACAACCACAGAGAAAAACCTAGAGGTTTCTGCTCACAAACTGGAGAAGGTTTTAAGCAATTTGGAGAAGAGTGCAGAGAAACGATTCTGACCTTTCTCTCCAGTACCCCTCAGAGTTCAGCTTCTACTCTTCTCTCTTCTCATTCTTTCTCATGGATACCAGGTCAGGAAAGGGGCTGTCTTTTAAGCAGATGGACAGAAAAAGTTCCTTCTGACAACTTTTACTCTCAGCTCAGCTAAAATGTGCAAGATTGTGTTGTTAGGAATCTGTAGACTGAAAAAATATTATTAAAATGAAATGTTATTAAAAGATGTAATGAAAGAAAGTGCAAGTGGTAGTCATAAGGTTAAAGTTAATTTTATGGACATTTGAACGTATCACCTCTGCACATGTAAGTGTAATTGCCTGTTGCAATGTAGTATTAATATCATTCAAAATTCAGCAATAGAATTCGTTGCACAATGCTATTTTTAACATTTTTCCAATAAGTTTGATCTCTAGAGTATTAGCACTTTCTTAACCACTGGCAAGGCCTCATAAATCGTAGAATCATAGAATGCCTGGGTTGGAAGGGACCTTAAGGATTATCTACTTCCAATGCCCTTCCATGGGCAGTGACACCTTCCACTAGACCAGGCTTCTCAGAGCTCCATCCAACCTGGCCTTGCACACTTCCAGGGCTTGGGCCATCCATAATTTCTCTGGGCCACCTGTTCCAGTGCCTCAACCACCTAAAGAACTTCTTCCCAATATCTAATCTAAACCTGCTCTCTTTCAGTTTGAAACCACTCCGCCTTGTCCTGTCACTACATGTCCTTGTGGAAGGTCCCTCTCCATCTTTCTTGTAGGCTCCCTTGGGTACTGGAAGGCTGCTATTAAGTCACCTTTTATGCCTTCTTTTTTCCAAGCTGAACAAACCAAATTCTCTCACACTTTCCTCGCAGGAGACACACTCCATCCCTCTAGTCAACTTGGGACCTTCCTCTGGACTCACTCCAATAGGTCAGTGACCTTTCTGTGCTGAGGACCCCAGAGCTGGATGCAGCACAGCAGGTGGGGTCTCACCAGAGTGGGGCAGAGGAGCAGAATCCCCTCCCTCACCCTGCTGCCCACACTGCTTTTCATGCAGCCCAGGACATGATTGGCCTTCTGAACTACAAGTGCACATTGCTGGCTCACATCTTTCAGGAAGCTTTCAGGAAGTGGAAACAAGGTTAGGGAGGCCAAGGCCCAGTTAGAATTGAATCTGCCCAGGGATATTAAGGGTAATTGGAAGGGCTTCTGTAGATACGTTGCAAACAAAAGAAAGACTAGGGATAATGTCCTAAGGATGATTTCCTTCCTCTCCAGAAGGCAATGGGAGACCTGGACAAAGAAAGGCTGAGGTTATTAATGACTTCTGTGCCCCAGTCTTCAATGGGATGTGGTCCAGCCACACCACCCAGGTCCTCGATCTGTTCCCAGCCTGTGTTGATACCAGGGGTTGCCCTGACTCAGGTGCAGCACCTTGCACTTGGTCTTGTTAAACCTCATGAGATTCCCATGGGCCCAGTTCTCGAGCTTGTCCAGGTCCTTCTGGATGGTGTCCCATCCTTCAGGTGTGTCAGCTGCACCACTCAGAGCTTGGTGTCATCTGCAGATTTTCTGACGGTGCATTTGATCCCTTCATCTATGTCATGAATGAAGATATTAAATAATACTGGTCCCAGTTTGGACCCCTGAGGGACATCAGTTGTCACTGATGTTCAATGAGACCTGGCAAGAACTATTGATATAGTTGACTGTATTTATAAATGATCATGCATTATATCTAGTATGTTATAAGCCATCCTATTCATAGACTTCATCAAATTTTAAGTGCCAAAGTTGTTGGACCTGGAAATTAACTTCATAAATCAAAACCAAGCTGTTTTCTCAAAGATTCTGTGAGAGCTGTTGTATGATTTTTGTCTGTTTGGGGTTTTTATTTTTATCGTTCTACTGAAATGCCAGTGTTTCAAGGAAATGATAAAAGAATTTAAACCTATCCTGAGCTAAGACTAGAATTCAGCAATATCGTGCTGTAGGAATAATCTTTTCTGGGGTCTTCTAAATAACAAGTATTCAGTGCTAACCTGCAAATCTAATTAATCATCACAATGACAACTGTAAAGCAATTTTTTCAGAAGTTCTGTATAGTTTTTAATAATTCTGAAATTTTTTTATTATGTTTTTATATCGAACAATGACTGTAGGTGCTGTGCTATCATTTTTAGCAGCAACCTTAGCTCACTAAGAGTTCTCTCCCCAAGGAATTAAATGGATGAAATTTTAAAGATTACTTTACCAAGCTACCTGACTCCTTTACACTTGCTGACTGGAATTGTAAGTGCAAGTATTTCTCCTCTTGCTGTTGCTGTGCAGGTGTTGATTCAGCACAGTTAGAGATTATTGTTTGAAATATATAATCCAATATCTTAAAGTCAAGGTATGAATGGGATTTTTTTTTTTTTTAAGTTCAGTTACGATTCTACAAGTGCTTTTGCAGGGGCAGAAAATGGGATTTTCTGGCTTTGTGGATGCATCATTCATTACCCCTCGTTAATCTCTAGCAAATAAGGCAGTGTTTAGTTTGAAATGTACATTATTGAACCTTGCTCTTTTTTCATGAAGGAATGTGTGTGATTTCTTAACTAGTCATTAGTACTGATCAAGGTGTCTGAGAAAAGTTTAACCATTGTGCCTCAACTCTAATCAATCCTGTGACAACTTTTACTACTTGTCCTGTAAATTTTACCATCTTTTCACAGAAACTGGCATTTCTTTGGTATTTATTTAGCATGTAGAATAGTGAATCACAATTTACATGATATTGTGAATGTCACTAAATCCAAATGAATAGGAACAATAATTCTAATATACTATATATTGAGCCAGAAGACAAAAAAATCCTGCTTCAGTTTGAGACACTTGACCTTTTATCTATAGCATAAGTCAAACCCCAACAGGTTCAGTCACTCTATTCTTGGCCAAGAATTAGGTTTTGGAAGGTGCCAGCTAGATTGTTCTTATTTTTGTAGGATGAACATGTCTGTATAGGCTGTTCTGTATGTTTTCTTAACGGTGTGATCTCACAGGATCAAAAAGTAAATAGTGAAACGCAAACATTTTTTGATCTCCCAATAATAAGTTTCCCTTTTATTCCCAAAAAGAAGCCAAGTACTCACAAGTTTTTCAAAAATACTTCAATCTTTCTATAGGCATCCCTTCAGTATTCTAACTTTTTTTCTAACCTTTTGCTCATAAAGCTCCCATTGGCTTGTTTCAGACAGTTTGAGATCTAACAAGAGTGAGCCTGATGTCATGAACCCTTAGACATAGGTCATGAATCATGACATAAAATCTTTCCTACACGTTTTACCTCTGATTCAGCTGCAGAGGGCAGTTCAACACTATTAAAAAATAGTTAGCAGTTAAACCATTTATAATTTAAGAGCAAAGAGAAATCAAATAGAAAGTAAAATGCTTTTTGTAAGGAAAGATGTGAGAAACTTTGTTTTTGTAGGTGATTTCATAGCGTTTCCTAAGGACCCATTTTGTATTCTGAGGTGATTACACACAAGCAGCAAGATTGAAGATGATCACTGTGAGACTTAAGCACCACCAAAGCTCATTATTGTCTTTTTTTTTTTTTTAAAGGAGCAGACCCGAATGCCTTCAAATGGTTCAGGAACATATCTGAAATGCTTATACATCTTCCCATGCAGCATAAGAAATCCCATCCCATGCAGGATGAATTGGAAGATTTGGTCAGTTCCCAGAACTATAACATCATCATCATTGATGAGACTTGGTGGAATGCATCCCATGATGGAGTGCTGGGGTGGAGGGCTGCAGGCTGGGCAGATGAGATGGGAGAGTGACACTGTGTGCTAGGGAGAAGTTTGGTTGTACGGCCTTGGCAGTTAGTGATGGTTTGGGTGGGTGACCCGCTTGTATGCATGCTAAAGGTGTTATGAAACAGTCCAGGCAAATTCTTACCTTTTTTAGTCCAGAGCCTTGAAACAGAAGTGAAGGGATTGCAGACACCCTGGGTGCTTGCCATGGGAGGACAATACCTTCTGTCATGATCCATGTTTTCAAAATCCATTGCAGTGCATATCAGCACCCACACTGGCAGTGTAACCACGAACAGGACAGAATTATCATGTGTTTCTGTGTTTGAAAAATGTTTTAGTAGTAAAATAAAGGGTTAGTAAAATAACCCTTATGGTAAAATAATAATGTAGTAGTAAAATAACGGGTTGCTGAGAGTGAGTCCATCCCGAGCTGTCTTTCCCACTGTTCCCTTTAAGACTCTGCATGGTGCTCAGCTGACACCACTTTGTTCTTTACAAGCCTTTTCTGAACCAGAAAAGAAACTTTTCTGAAAAGAAATCTGTCCCTTTCAAATATAAGGTGCTTTCAGGAAGAAGCATAACTTCACATTGAAAAAATTAAATTATTTGCTAAAGCTAAATTCATAGCGAAATAAATTCAGCAACTGAGAATTCTGTTGTCGTGCTTGTTTGGAATTTGCAGTTGGCATCAGTAGACATGACCATATCTTTAAACTGTATCTTCATGAGAGAAAAATCATAGTTATTTAAAAAGATTACCTGAAACTGAATTGATTCAAAATGTTGTGTATGTTACACCCCTGTGGTCCTCATGGAACTAAAATGAGAAGCTTCTTAAAAACGTCATGCTCTTTAGAGCCTCAGCACATACCTAAATTATGGGTCTGGTCTAAAGCTATTTAAGATTAATGTAAGTAGCTTTTTCTCTTTGAAGGCTATGAATTGGCTTCTTAATCTCCTTGGTGTAATTTGAAATAACTCTTTCTGTTGGAAATACCAAAACTGAGTCTGAAGCTTTCAGGCAGCGACCATCCCATAGGTGGGGTCATACAAAAACTTATAAACTGAAGAAACACTGCTTTAAATACCAATTTTTATTGTTATGTATAGAAGAGCATTAGTATGTCTTCAACATGGCATCTGAGATCCTAAGCTAGCTGGTTTAAATGAACTGAAAACATAACAGACACCCTTAGGTATTTCTAGTAATCAAAGAGTTTATTATAGGAAGCTAAGTGTATTTTTGATAAACTTGACTTTAATATTTGTATTCATCCTAAGTAGAACAAGTCCATTATTGCTTGAATTGTACCAATAGAAGAAAATTATAATACTCTTATGAAATGAGAGTGAGATGGAAATAATTTATGCATAGAAAGTAAGCAAAGCAATTTCTTGGGACCACAGGTCACTTAATTTGGAATTTTGTCACTTAATATAAAAAAAAAGGAAGATCTTTAGAGTGAGAAAGTACTGTTCTTTGTGTGGGAGATAATATAAATCATTGAGTACCCGTCTTAAAAAAGAGCTAGGTAAGATTTCATGTTGCACAATTAAATCAAGGTGCTTTGAAACATGAAATACCTGTTCTTAGATTCTGCCGTGATTTATAGCATCACACAGAGCAGAACAATTTTTCCAAGAATTTCCATATGGACTTACAATGCCTATAAGCTTTGACACAGCCATAATATCTAGTTTTGATGCAAAAATTTCCAGTAATGAAGAATTAGCTACCCCAACACTTGCTTTTGTTTTAAATTACCTTAATTTTAACATGTGCTTTGTCCTTGCAATCCAAGTAATTTTTGGTGGGATATTTTGGTTAGCAGATTTTGTCAAAAGTATGTTTGGGTTAAAAAAAATCTGATGTAAAAATAATAATATAGGTTTCTGTAAGACACAAACCCAAGCTTTCATGCCAAAGTATGGCAAGGAAAATGTAAAATCCTCTGATGCACAAAGATTAGCTCTGTGGCAGATGTTCCCCTTGGCTGGAGCTTCCACTTTCTCCATGCTCTGATTGCCCTGCCCTGCCTTGGGCACCTGCTGAAGTATCCCACGACTTCTGATTCAGGATTTCCACGTGAGAAGTCTATTGTGCATGGGAGAACTTGTTATTCCATATGTTGTCCTTATATGCTGTTCAGACATGGCAAAAATGGCCTTTGAACCTGAGAACTGAAAAATGTCATCCGGTGCCCTCCTCAGCTGTGGCTGTTATAGCACAGTGTTCTGGTCTGATTCTGCATTTCCTGAGTGAAACAGTGCTCCTTCCTTGCTCAATAAAATCTGTCAAGGAAGTTTCATAGTCTATATTTAACCTAGCTGCTTAACAGAGTTTGCTCACCACAATGAATCCATTTAAAAATTTCCATCTTTCATGATTGCAGAAAATGGTCGCATCAGGCAGTGCTCAGGTCAAGGGATGTGGTCTGAAATAAAGAGCAAAAAGGGAAAGTGCTTTTTCCTGTTAGAGGTTTTGTCACTAGGGGTAGTATTTAACAGTTCTAGCACCCCTAGTTCTCAGATATGAGAATCTGGAATCAGGTAAGCAATAAAGATTTCATCCATACTAAATCTTTCCCCTTATTCTGCCCTTGCTGCATCTGTGAACAGTTGCTAAGGGTTAGGAAGAACAAAGGTGCTGCTCAAGAACAAAGGCTTCTTTTTATTGACTGTTTCTTGGCATCAAGGAAAGCCATATATTAAGATCACAAAAGAAAAAATCAGTGATAAAAAGAGACTGGATATCTGTATATAATATGACTTAGTTTTACTGCACAATTGAGCTGTCATCCTGGAGCTTGTTTTTTTGGTTTGTTTTTTTTTTTCTGTCTATCTACTGTTAAAATATCAGGAAAATATTCTCATGATGGGAAAACTCTAATATTGTAGAGTGGCAACACCTGATAGCTTCTACTACTGAACACTTCTACTTTTAAACTGCTCCATGACCTATTTGCCATGACCTAGGATTTTCCTCATAGAAAGTCTTGGGAGACTCTATACATTTCCGCTACCATAAATGTCTGTTTATTTGAGTCTTGGATGAAGACTGAAATGAGTGTTTATCATTTCAGCCAACTGTGGATATGCATTTCAGTTTTGGAGAATGTATTTAACAGAGGAGACAAGTGCTCTGTCACAAGGGTGTGGCATGCATTGTGTATTAGTCCTTGAAGTAGTGTTGTTATTGTGTAGATAATCTATGTTTCAAGAGCCTGGAGAATAAATCAGGTATTTCAGAGAGTTCAGTAGCTCTAAGGATCTGAAGTACATCATGCATGCTAAATATTTTTCCTACTGTATTTCTTGGAGTAGTAAATTAGCCAAAACCTTTATAGACACACAGATTTTCTGCTCTGCAACACAGTTTAAGCAACATAACAAAGTTTTATGATCATAGTAAGATGAATCTAGTGGTTAGCCCATTTAAACCTAAAGGGTTTAAATGAATGGAATATATTGTTATTTTGTTCATTTTTTTAAATGACAATTGGGTTACAGAGAAGAATTTAAAAAAAAAATAAAATAAAAAAAAATCAACCAAACCCAAAAAACACCCCCCCCCTCCAAATAATAAAATAAGAAATTAGACAACATAGTTGCTTTGTAAATGAAATAGTCTAACAAATTCAGACATCTTTTAGGAAACTTGTAAGGCTTTCACTTTTCCTTGATAAAACCAAACCACCTCCAAACTGTGATAGTAAGTGCAGTGCTGTCTGGATATTATTTTAGACACTTTTGAGAAAAAAATTCTCCTGTTTTGGGGATGTAAGGACATTAGGCAAAACCTTGAGGAGACCAGGCCAAGTGCTATGCATTGTTTTTACATCAGTCGTCTCCACAGGTTGCTAGTTCTGAGGAGCAAGAACATTAGGGACAGCATGTTTGTAGCCTGGTTTGGTAAAGCCTTTGAGCTACCTGTAGCAAGTGGTAAGAAAATCCAGGAGGTGAAAATGAACTGCTGAATTTCATTATGTGAATGGTATCGTTGAGGACTTGTCACATCAGAAAGTGCTGGGGAAAAGGAGGATTTCAGGCTGAGTAGATAACTGCTGGTGAACCACCTTAGTATCCTGGGGGTTGTCTAGGTCTGGGCTTACTTATCAGAGTCAGTATGAAAAATTGTTATTGTTGAATATGCTACAAAATAAAATCTGGACCCAAATAATTTGAAGCTGGAGAAACAATTCTGCTTCCCTGTGCTGATATACAGTTTAAGAAAATATCTACTATGCCAGGTTCAGGTAAGGATAGAATTAATATAAGTACATCACTAAAATGTCACATTTTCACAAGCAATAGTCATATGATCACAGAGTTTTTTGTTTTAATATCTATCATATTTCAATTTATATAGAAAAATATTGTGTACCAGGATGGTAAGAGCTGAAGCAAGATTTGGGCACACTGACCAGATATAAATTGTCAGTTTCCATGCATAAATTCTTGTATGGCATCGATGTTTAAACATAGAAAAGTTGTTATCAGAGGGAGAACAGCTATATGTAAAACCCATGTACTTCCAGGAGTAGAAAAGTATGAGCCAGGATTCAAATCCTGAATTTAAAAAGAAAAAAAAACCAAAAAACCTAGGCTGAGAGCAGTGAATGCAGTTTTAAAATTACCCTTAACAAGAATCTGCTACTCAAACATCTTGATTTAGCTAAAATTTTACAAACTTCCATTTTTCCATGAATCACCATTCATGGTGATTCCATTAACTCATATGGCCTGTTGAAGCCTGAGCAGGATGCAGCACTGAAGAAACACCATCCCTCTTCCTGTGATTTCTGAGGGATCCTTTCAGGATTAATAATAAGTGTTAGTAATTGTTTCTTACCCTATTTCACTACTGATATTCGTTTCTTCTGTTTAAGGTCTGTTAATTTTGTCTCATGAGAGCGCAGAGATGAAGAGCAGAATCATGCCCCATATGAGCACAATTTTTGAGTGGGGTAATGATGGTGGTTGTTACAGAAAAGTGTGTCCTGGCTCATGCTGCATAAAATGTATTTGGGCTCTTCATTTTTGGACCAGGTACTGTCAGTGCAACCTGCAGGAGGAAAGAAACAACTAAACAATATAAGTAACAATTTTATAATTAATTATTATGTATTTTTATACAATAAATTATATATAATCATATAACATAACATATTTATATAGTAATTGTATAATTAAATTATATTAACAAACAGTTATCCATTAAGGCTCAATTAACCTGCAACATTCAAACACAAAATTCATGTCAGCAGGTAAAAACTTATGCTGTATTATATTTCTGAATATAATATAAAATTATGATGGCAGAAATGGCATGTAAATGCTGCAGTAAAAAAAATTCAGTGAAATAGGTGCAAATAGTCCCAGTTGATAAATGCTTAGTTTAAGAAAAAAAGATCTTAAAATTGCGGAACTGGTACTAACACAGCAAATGGGAGTCCTGTGTGGTTAGGAGGAAAGAGAGATAGGAAAGGCCCAATATAAATAAAAATAATTTAAATTTAAACTTTATGTACTTAGAGGAAGCTGTTTGGGGACGGGAGCATATGCTTTTTCATGATAATTAGAAAATGTAGTCAGCTAGTTAATGTTTGTTCTCATGCTATGTTGAAAAAAGTAGAAAACAAAATTTTTGTAAGCTCTAGAGTCTTAAGTAATTAAAAACCATGTTAGACCTCTCCACTACCCCCTAAAAGTAAAGACATAATATTGAATTCAAGACCTTCAGAACTGAATCTATTAGAGAGTAGCAGCAATGTATTTTAGAGGCTTTCCTTTCAACAAAGAGAATTATTAGGTTTTTTTTAATGGCCTCTTTCCTAGTAAACTTACTCTAGATGCTGCTGGATATCTACTTAGCTTGTTTCCTGTATTCCTAATCAGAAAAATGCATGCCACACCATGCTCTTCCTAATGTTTGATGTGTACAACATCATGGAGATTTGACACATCATCATCCATAGCAAAGAACTTTCTAATTTCAACTCTTATACACAGGTCTGTTCAGACTGCAGTCTGTAAACAAATTCTCTTTTTTATTGTCCCTTTTGATTAATTTTAAAGTTATGAATATTGCTATGTGAGGTGTTTACTAGAGACTCATTTTGGTTTTTTTCCAAATTCAAAAATCTTTGCTTTGGTGGACTTTATACAGTTGCACAAAAGATAAGGATTTTCAATTTTTTTTGTGTTTGTCAGGTTATTGCTATGGGGTCTTTTTGTTTTTCCTTCAGTATAGTGTTAAATTACTTACCTTGCTACTAGCTGATTTTTTTGGTTTTTGTTTTTTTTTCTTCATTAATCAACTATTTGAACTCAATTCCCAGTGTATTTTTTAAGAAGACTTAACTATTATGTCTAGGGCCTACTCACTAGACTGATGCCCTGCATGTTTGTGGATCATTGATGAATCTCCTGGTACCTTTGAAAAACAACCTGTAAACCAACATCTGTTCTTCATTGCTACCCTGTGAACTGAAAGCTTTGAGGATATGCATTTGGGGTTGGGTTGTAGCTCATTACTGCTTATTAAGAGTTGCTGAGAATCAAACTTCTCCAAAGACTTGAGAGAATAACATCATAGCTTTGTTTTCTTTCAGGCTCTGATAAAACAGTGGTCATATCTAAGCTTGAGAAGGATGTTAAAATAACATCCAACCTTAAAAAAATTAAAGCTGTGGATAGTAGTACTCCATGGATTCATTCCAAAATTAGTATCCCAGGTTTGTTATTATTTGGTGTTGCAAAGTTTGGGAAAAGTAGAAATGCAACAACTGTTATATTTAATAGGGTCAGTTTACCGTGCCTGGATGCAATAGCCACCTGTCTTCTGCTGTGGCCATCATAGAAATGGAAAGTTAACAACAGTTGTGGTTTTTTTCCTCCATGCTCTAAAAATGCAGTCTGTTGTGGCAAACTCAAATTTATCTTTTTCAGTGGGTGAGAAGTGGTGATTTTATTTTTTTTATGTCTATTGTTGTGCTGATATATTGAAAAAGTAACAAAATCACTTAGTGTCACTGAATTTTATATATACAAATCTTCCAACATAACCTGTTCCTGTGAGATTTTGCTCAAAGTCTCTCTAGAATCTTTTCACTCTGCAGCTTTGATCACTACTTGAGATTAGAAATGTACCTTCTTCTTGAAAGAAAAAATTCCTTAAAATTGATATTTTGGTTTAAGTCCAGCAAACTCAGTTTCAGATATGTTGTCCAAATAATTTTCTTTATTATGTTTTTCTATATAGTAGATTTCCATATCTTTAAAAATCTTTAAGCCACCTTATTGAGGATGTGAAATAATAGCTTTCTTCTTCTACTGGCATGGTTTTTGTCACAGAACAGAAGTTAAGACTTTTGTATATTCTTACTTTTTCAATATTTCTTTTCAAATAGCATTTTTTGCTGGAACAAGCTCCCCAGGGAAATGGTCACAGCACCAAGCCTGTCTGAGTTCAGGAAGTATTTGGACAATGGTCTCAGGCAGATGGTGTGACTTTTTGGGGTGTCCTTTGCAGGAGTTGGACTTGATCATCCCAGTGGGTCCCTTCCATCTCAGGGTATTTTATGATTCTCTGCAATCTTTATTGTCCTTTTCCTCATCTGCAGAATGCAATTCATTGCATCTATGTAGGATATTGGTTACACGTTTGTAGATGACTTATTGATACATCCTAGGAATTTTTAGAACAATTAGCTTTATACTGCACTGAATTACTCTTTTTGCCATCTTGCTATCAGTAAAGTGTTAAAATTTTGATGCTAAGTATCTGCAGCACTAGGGGGCAATTCTAACACCACCATCAGTGTGCTTGTCCACTTCAAGAAATTTAGAAAATGAGTATGCTTACAGAGCTGTAAAATACTCAGATCTGCTCAATTTCACTTTGCTTTGACCCTAGAAGGCAGATTTTCTGCCAGAGCTCCCAGACTGCAAAGTTAAATTCCAATTAGAAGATATGCTTATATAGTAAGGCAATTATCTTGAATATTTCAAAGAGTAAGTTTCGGTTTCTGGTGCACAGGAGGGTATTTCTTGGTCTGGGTGTATTGATTTTTCTCAATATTCAGGTATTCAACAGGTAATGCTCCTCTGGCACTTCAAAAACAAGTCTGAACTGTCAGAAATGTCTGTATTGTATGGCCAGTAAATATAGCTCAGTTCTTTTCTGAATGATACGAACTCATAAGTAACAGTTCTGCTTCAGACACACCAAGCCTTGGGTGGTGTGCTGTGGACATCATAGAACAAACCTAAACACAGAAACTGTCACAAATGCTCTAGCAGTCCTATCTTAGGTGACTCCTCATAGTGCTGATGATTTTTTTCCAGTTGCCACCTATTCTTACAGACTCAGTTTTAAGAATATATTCCATAAGTAGTTTATTAAAGGTGTAGTGCAAAACTGGAATGTGGTGCAGCAGTATATGTTTACTTGACTGCAACATAAAAGGATAATTTAAATTATGATCACTGTAAGTGAGGCCACATATTTTATACCAAGAATGATGCCCCAAATAACTGCCCACATTTTACAACGTGATGAAGAAAGGTATTTCTTTGCTATTAAAAAACCTTTAAGATCTTTATGAAGCTTTACTCTGTGTACAGGTGTCTTAAGGATGTGAAAGATAATCCTGTTTAATTAAGGCTTTACCTTAACTTCAATTGTGTCGGACTTTGAAAGTATAAAAAACTTCAGAAATTATCAGTCTCTGTGGACACAGAGTCTTCATGTTCAGCTTAAGTAAAGATCTTTGTTTCACCTTGAGGCGGGTGCCAACCTTCTGCTTTAGAGTAAGACAGGTCAGACACAGTAATTCTTCTCTAATTCCCCAGTACCACCTCTCCATCCTGAACATCCTCATATTTTAAGTTCTGCTAACTTACTTCCAGTCATGTGCAAGTAAAACAAACAGGAATATGGTGGCTTACTCAAGGTCCTGGAGATGGCTGGGAGACTTCCTGGGTGATGGGAGCGCACAAGCAGCCAGGCTGTTCTGGGAGAAGTAGTTGTCCTAAAGGCAGGCCAAGAAGTGCTCTCAGGGGGTCACATATTGTTTCAGGAGCTGGACCTATTAATAAATAGTCATGGCACTCAATACTAAGCCATGTGCAAGGTCTAACATGTAGATCCTGAGGCGAGTAAGTAGCTATATGACCTCTTCAGAGATGTGTCCCAAGTAATTAGGAGTGGAGGGAATCTATTCACCCACCATTCAAGCTTAATTAATAGCATGTATGGAAATGGGACTTGCTGCTTTCCATAACGCAGAACTAAAAATTGTTGGAGATCCTGCTCTAAAAAAGAAAAAAAAACGACTAACATAAGGAGGTCAGGTCTCTACTGATCTGAATTAAAAATCATTGGAATTAGGTTTTAAAATAAGGAGGTCAGGTCTCTGCTGTTCTTATTTAAAAAAAGAAAAGTAGAAAAATATTGCTTGCTAAACAAAGTTATTAATAGATATAGGAAGGGAAGAAGGCACTTCAGCCCCATTTCTCAGTGGTATTTAAATATCTAGTTCTCACTAAAATTCTGTGAGTGTTATGCACCAGTATAAAACACCAAAGAGGATATAGACAATATTCTTCAAATCAATTAGTGTTTTTATGTTTCTTCTTCCTAAGACTTTCTTTAGAATGTAAATGTTTTTAATTTTAACCTCAGTCCGTAGCACCCAGAAGACTAATATTTTCTCATACTTTTATATGCCTCTGGACAAACAAAAAACCACCCGAAATTATTCCCAAACTTATTTTTTCAGCTAGAACACTGTAACATGTTGCAGATTATTTTTCAACTACAGAACAATGTTCACACAAATTCAATCTTTTAATAGGAGGATGCTAGCAACTAGTACAGGTGAATACATTTACAGTACCTGTAAATGACTTCCTCTTGTCAGTTTGTCTACTCCCTTCATAATGTGACTTATTTTAAAAAATATTTGGGTTTTTTGAGAGAGGAAAAAAATGAATTGCACTAATGCTTTTTCTCAAAACACAGTGATAATGCATTCACATTTGTCTCCTGGAAATAAGGGATGCTGAAACTCTTTCACAGCAGATTTAAGGTATGATTTTGTCTCCATTCTTTGTGGGGTATACTGGAATCAGAAAAATAATAATGTAACAGATTGTGAGAGCCTGTAATCAACAGGTCAGAAAGCCACTTGTAATAACAAGATTTAGTGTTGACATAAGCATTGTTTTGTCAGATAAACAGAGAACTTTCTGAGAGGAAAGTCCAGTTTGATCTTCTTTATTATTACTGATCTTTCATTAACATGTAGGAAGACTTCTTACCATTTTAAAAGCTGAAAGAAACAGCAAATAATTTTTGTTGTACTTGAATCGACTGCCTATAATAACCAAATCACCTATCACAAATTTCACTAATTCCACCTTACTATTCTTTTGAACAGCAAAACATAATCTGTGGTACAGACTTGGGTAATTGTTGACAGTGCATTTCTTGATTTTTCACTGTATTCTTCTCTTTCTATATATTTTACACTTGATTGAAGCAAAGGGTGAGATTATAAATCATTAAAAAATTGTTCTGGATTATCACCTTCCAATAGCAACTTGCTGGAGTTGAACAGGAGAAATAAAAGGATCTATGAGGTGGCTTTTATTTATTTGCTTCATAAAACATAATCTGTATTTTGATGAACCAGTCAGTTCATAGCAGAAGGAGCAATGAATGTAAGAGTTCTTAGTACAAATGAAGCTGAAATTGCGGGCCCACAGAATTTCCACCCACGCAAATAAATGACATCAATATGTGTAATGCTTAATCACACATGACATTAAATTGCACAAGATAAAAATCTGAAGATATCAAAACATCTCTCCTATATTCAATACTGCTCCCACAAATGGATAGTTTCTGTGTCCACACAAAATCTTCCATTGCATTTTCTGGCCAGTAGAAGAGCAGGAAAAGGAAGATTAGTGAAAGCCGTCAAGCTGATTGCAGTTCCTATAGGGTATTGAGAAGGGCATTGGGGAAGTTCTTTTGAATTCTCAGTAATGTCCTGAATCTGTTAATTTCTCCCTCTTCCTCTCTCACATACATTCATATTCACTGTTCATACCCAGAATTCACTGTCTGATATGACTGAATTTTTAATTAACCCTTTGCCTGTTTTCCATTGCTATCTGTCTCCAGGGAAGACTTCTTGAAGCTTCTTCTAGTTAGGGTAGAACACTTGACATACACAGGTCCAAGTAATAGAGACAAAGCAGAAGTACTTACCAAACATATTGGTTAATTTAGCTTGATTCTGTGTTTATGCAGGAGAAATGAATGTCTGGCCCTAAATTCTATGAATACATTTCAATGTAGAATTGAGTTATAGTGCACATTTAATGACAAAATAAATATTGGGTCTGTTTTATTCTCCACAACAAAACAGTTATGGTAGTTATAATTCTTAAAAAGGCATCAGTTTGTTGTACTGTGTTTATTCTCTGTGCCTGACAGAAACTAATGACAATGAAGTCATCAAGCCCACATAAAATCCCTCAGGCACAGTCTTTGTCATTTGTTATTATTTCTTCTAATGCTTTGCAATGAGTGATGAAACGGTTTTGAAATAACACAAAAGAGCGCTCTGAATTATCTAAAACTGTCTAATGCAGTTGGGGCTTAGTATTTAAAATTACCTCTTGAATCACTGGAGGCATTAAATGGGGTGCAAATGCATTTCATGTGCCTATAATTCTCGTAAAGGAAATGTTAGAAGTAAAGCTGAGATGGTTTGGTAACTGCTTGGGAATCTGAAGGATTAAGGAGAAGATAATTTCTTGCATTAGTTATCAAGTATAAAATTGTGGAGAAAATCTTACTCTGCAAGAAGGAATTGCATAGAGTATTTTTAAATAGCTGTAGAAAGTGGTTTTGGAATGAAATGTTGGTGCTCCTCAGGAGATTCTTTTTTAATGGAGAGAAAGTATGTTTTTATGAATCTGTTTTCTTTTTGTTCTAAATTGATTTAATTACATCGAGATTTTGTGCTCTGTTCCACTGAGTAAATATCTCAAGGCCTTTAATTGCTGAGTAGAATGACTACTATGTTGCACGAAGAAATGGGCATGTTAAATTTTCAGACTGTTGATTTGCAAGTAAGACCATGAAAGGAATGTATGCTTTTAGAACCATGCTTTTTAAATTCTGGGTCCCCTCACTGTACTTTTCAAGTACATGGTGTCAATTCTTTTTTTACTTGAATATACTCTGCCCTCAAGCTAAAGCAACTGAACCAAGAAACCTCTCAATTACTCTGCCGGTTGCACCCCAGTTTCTTCTGTAGGTTTGGCAAAGTGTCTGCAGCATGGGTCACAGTGGATACAGGACTGTTGTGTCCTGCTGCTTCTTGGCAGGGAGTCATGATTCTGTTTAAAGCTGTAGAAACCACTCAGACTGCCATTGTGCTGAATCCTAAAAGCGAAGAGGACCGCAGGGTGTGTGTGTGCAGGTGGGAGGTGTATACACAATAAAAGAAAAACAATAGTAAAAAAACAAGGCTAAGCTTCTGAGGGTGCTTTCTTGTACACAGCCCTCGTTAACAGACAATGTTTCTTCAAGAATAGTATTTAATTCTGGACAATAATAATAAGCATGAATTGATTTTGTCTATTTATTTTGCTAACCCTCTCTGAATATTATTGCTGATATATAATTCATACATCACAACAAAATGGGCACAACAAAAAATCACAACAAAAAATAGAAATCAAATATTTGCTTGTGTTATCTTGTCAAATCTCTCCTTCATCCTGAAGATCAAAAAGAAAAAAGGGAAAGCCTTATGATTTTAATTTGGCATTCTGCTTCCTGTACCTTCCCACCTTTTGTTGTTTATTGAAGGTAATACACTATATATGCATTGAGAAATTATTCAGGGTGACTCATATCTTCATTTGTTATTGAATTATTTTTTTGTCCAGTTGTATCTAACATTTTTGCTGGGAAATACATAGCTTTAGTGGGTTTAGTATTATTTAATTATTTTTAATCAGAATGTTTAGACTATTAATATTGATCTCTGAATTCCCAAGAAGTCATTTCTGTTGATGGGAGAATCCATTGAATCCTTGGTTCTCATTTCAGCAACAGTTATAAAAATGGTGTCATAACATAGAGATAAAGCAAGGAAGTTGAAGGATGGAAGTTTAAGGTGTGATATGATATTATAAAAATTGCAATAGCACATTTCATACGTGTCACAGTATGGTGTTCCTTTCCCTTTTTCTGTGCTATCACCTCTAAAAAAAGTGACATTTGGTACTGAGCATCACAGCTTAGGAAGTAGCATAGTTCATTGGGGGTTTTGTATTTTTTTTGCTTCTTTTAATTTTTATTGTAATTATTTACTTTTGCTGGTCTATAAAACTTGCACATGTCCAAGTAACAGAGGCAGAACAAACGTACATATTTGTATTGTGACAAACTCTGGGTCCAAAGAGTCCTCCCTTACCCAAAGAACTGATAAGAGACTGGATATTTTCAGACGGCAAAGCAATCTGCTGAGAAAGTTGTGTGTTAATATTTACACTGACAACTTGCTTCCTGAAGAGCCACGGGACTGCAAAATCCCTCATGTACTCAGGTGTCATGTATTTCCTAGCTTAACAATGTGATTTCCTGGATTTAAAAGTAACTGCTGACAGATAGGTGGAGAAATTTGCTTTGGCAAGGCAAAGCAGTCACCAATTTATTTATTAGTGGAGCTAATAAATGTAAATTTATTTTATGGTAAGAAAAAGAACCCTCTAGTTAGAAAATTATGTGAAACTACTTGTTTTGTAACCAAGGAAAGAAATTGTTTTGCAATGTATATAGCACAACTGCTTTGAATTATTCTGTATTGTTTTCAAACATTTCAGAAAATATTACAAAAGAAGGTTGGGTTGTTTCTAAAATGAGATGTTATCTTCCAGCTGACATGACACAATGGAAGTCCGTACAGCGAAGGGGATTTTAAGGAACTGATAGGAAATTTTGTCCTTTTTTTAAAAACTATTTTTCTGCTTGCTGTTCTGATTTGTTTACATTTGCAGGCCCCTTAAGATGGTCTGTATCTGTAGGAGTTCATATTAAATGTGATGTTTAAAAAAATTATTTAGAAGTTGCAGTTTTTATAAGCCATTAATGGAACTGTAAACACAGATATGTGGATCCATTGAGGTATGGATAAGTACCTGAACTCTCACTAGGATAAAATAGCAAAGTGTGATCGTGGGAAGTACCATATGTATATTGCTTTTGTATTTTTGTCAGATAATATTTCCAGGTACTTGTTCTTGTCACCATCTACATAAGATCTGTACAATGTTGTCAGTTATGCCTTATTTTCTTAGTGTAGAATAATCCTAATTTGTCGTCTAGCAGTGCTGTTCAGAAAAACTTTCCAAGTGACAAATATTTAAATGACTTTATAACTTGTTTATTTTAAATACTAAGGTTATTTACCCCACTTCTCAAGCTATTGGATTCAATGTTTGTAAGGTTTAGGCAACCCTTGGAGAGTTCTAAGACTGCACATTCTTCATGAAAATGTATGCTCTTAGCTGTACTACTGCTTAATTAAATGATGATTTGTTAATAGAAGGAAATTATTAATGTTTTCTCAGAGGACTGAAAAAGTGCTCTAGCCACTTATTCTGAATTTAGTCACTATAGTTGATGTCAGAATAAAAATCAGGACTCCTACATGGATTTTTATTAATTGGGCAAAATTGAAAACCTGTAGTTATACTTTTTTACTATTAATACAACATAAATATGTGAATTATAAGTTGATAAAAACGTTTGTAAACCTTGGATGTCTTATCCTGCAGCCTTACCAGAACCATGCCAAAAAAAGGAAGGGGGAGATATGTTTTTTTAATAATATAATACTGGAACATCTTTCCCTTTACCCCACTTACATTTATGTAGAAGCAGCAGCCTGCTGCAGCCATCCTGACCTTGATGAGAGCTTTGTGTAGAAGCAGCGGTCTGTCACGTTTGTGACTTTGTGTCACGTTTATCTTGACTTTGATAAAGGCTCTCTGCTCTCTTGGGAAAGGTGCATACCAAAGGATTGACTCCAGCCATAAACACCATGTGTGAATGTTTTCCTTTACCACCTGGAATGCTGGGAGGTGGCATGTTGGAGTGAATGGCTGATAAGGGCAGAAACATCTGCTCTGCGGGTGCTTGGTGGTGTGGGTGTTTTGTCTTTCCTTCTGCGCCTTCCCAAAACTTTCCCTAAAACTTTCCCATGGTAGAAACATATAAATACTGAAGTGTGTGTAATAAAGATGGATCCTGCTAATAGAAGCGGTGGTCTCTATTTTTTTTTTTTTCCAAGCTTCTGCAATTTAAGCTCAGGGTGACACCTTAGATCCATACAGTCCAAGGACCTTCTGGTGGCATCCTAAGACTTGCAGTGTTGTGTTGGTCAAATGTCGCCTTCCCTCTGGAGGAGAACTTACTTTGGGAACAAAGCAGTTTTAGTGGCATTCTGGTTTTGAAAGTTCCATTTCCACTGCAGAAATCTTTTTGAGTTGTATGGGACAGTTGGCCACCACGGAATGATTGTTTAGGGTCTCATGATGTCCCCCCCTAAGGTGCTGCCCAGTGACCTACACACATTTGCTGTCTGTGTGTCCATCCTCCACAGGCAGCAAGTTGCCTTCTCAAGGAACAGACACAAACATACACCGAGCTTGCTGAGGTCTGGGATGCTGTGATGCAAGGTCTTGAAGGTGAGCCGGAAAAGCCTCTAGTCTGTTCTTTCAGTATGGTTTAGGGGTATTATTTGATGCAGCATTTCTTAATTTGATCTTTGCTGGGCCACTGAGGAGTCTTCCCACTCAGACTCAATCTGACCTGTACAATATGGTAGTTGCTGGTAAATATGATCATATGACAACGTACTGTGGCACTGGCCATGTGGTCCCTTCCATGGCTTAAATACTTAGCCAATACTTAAATATTTTAGTATGAACACAACCTAACACCAAAACCCCTAAGCATTGTCGAGATCTCTTTACCTGACTGTGCCCAAGGACATATTTGAGAGTCAAATGTTATACATGTTATACCTATTTCAGTTTCAGATGAAAAAAAAAAACATTCTTGACATCAGCAAAAAATTAATGTCTTTCATTGAGCTTTCTAAAGAATCTCTGTAAAATTCAAGAACTGGAAGAAACCATTGGAGAGGCCTAAGAATTTGCTTTAATTAAATGTAGTCTTAATCTTTAGTATGTGAAAATGAACTAGTCAGCCTTTAGACACCAGTGCTTGTTTTGTATCTTGATTTCTCCCTTTTATCTGCTCCTATCCAAAATACTGTTTTCTAATTTTCTTTAGGCTGTAGCTTTTTATTTCCCAGATACTTTTTGGTGAACTGTTTTGTTAGATATGCTGTGTTTGTGAGAATTAAAATACTGGAAGTGAATTTTTTTTCATTTCGGTTAAAGGCATGACTTTGATTTGCACCATAAGATTCTTTTTTTCCAGTTCAAAACAGGAAGCTTATCAGAGTATCAATGGCACTGAGAAAAGGTTCCACTCAGTTTACCTCAGCTAGAAATGCTGGTCAATACTATCATTGCTATGATTTAAAAAGTATTTGACATTTCCTTTACAGCTGTGTCATACCTTTAGCTGTTACAGATCCTACAGACAAAGTCTGCAAATGTACACTGAGACTTAGTTTCGACTACCTCAAAGTCTTCATTTTAAGAGTGATTTTGCAACTTTTTTTTTAATGTGGGTTAATACATACAACTGCATAGAAAATAAATTTCAGTATACATGCAAAAGTAATGCTTTTTTTCATGCTTTAATAATGTTTATGTCAGTATAAGAGCTATTTTAAGATGAGATTCAATGTGATAAGTGGGGGGAGAGAAGGGAAAAAAAATATTAATATGAACACCTCATGGCTAAAAAGGATAATATTATGAATACATATCATGAAAGATTTATGATTCAAAAATGGCAACTTTCAAATGAAAAACAAATCTAAAAAAGCTCCCAGCTCTCAATTTATGAAAGCTCTGTGGGATTGGAATGTAAAGGTAGTGAAAGCATATTAAGGATCAATGCTCCCTTCTTGCAACTTTCAAATAGGTCTATTTGAGGACTGCCTCCATCCTTCAGTTTATGTGTGCAACACAACGTTTATCATTTCTTTCCCCCCAGTTCATCACTGAAATGGGGAATCTAATTTTACTGGAAGATGTTCTGAGACTCCCATGCCATACTATGAAATGAATATATATTTTATCACTGGGCTTCCACCCTATCCCCAAGGCAGGTTTCTAACATGCACTGTGTATCCCTTACTGGCATTACAGGTTTCTGTTGCATATTCTACTCTTGCTTCATGTTTGAAATTCCTAGACATCTGCACAGTTGATCAAGGAAGATCCTTTTTGCCCTAAATATTGTGAGTGTTCCTGAATTTAAATAAATAATGGTAAAGGAGAATAAAACTGAAAGTTAATATAATTCAATACAACAGCAGGCTATATAGACTGTCATATTTCCCTGTCACTGGTGCAATATTTTACTGAAGCTGAACCACGTGCACTTGAGACACAGCTTTATGTCAATTAAAATGTATTCCAAAACAGGTGTGAGAAACACCAAGGGAAGATTAAATAAATGTGCAAGTAAGAGTCTGGGTGTTCCTGCTGGTTTTCTCTCTCTCTTCCTCTCTCTCTCTTTCCCTCTTTCCCTGTTTCCCTCTTTCCCCCTTCTCTCTCTCTCTCTTTCTTTGTCTCTTTCTCTCTTTCTCTTTCTTTCTTTGTCTCTTTTACATTCTTTCTCACTCTCTCTCTTCAGAGCTGTTCTGGTTGCTTACTTTTAATATCAAGTGGAAACTCAAGGAACTGGAAATGGAAGTTGGTGGGAAATAATGAATGAAGTTTTAAATATTACTATACTTTTATTCCTTGGAAATAAAGCTAGCAATCAAAACTAGCTAAAAGACTTTCAACGCAGTGAAAATGCCTTGGGGCTCTAAAATGAGTCTGCAGTAGAGCGTATTAAGACTGCAGTGGTCAACCAATTATTTTTGAAACATTATTTCTTTGGGTGAATTGCCCTGAGACTTGTGTTTTAATCGTGCTGAAGTCTTTGCCTTGAAAATTTTCGGCTAAGATATTAGTTATATGGCAACATTTATGTGTAATACAGCAATAACTGGGTTCAACCGTATTGGTGGGCTAGATATTGAATGAGTTCAGGAGTAATAGGTGCTCTTGTGTCTTGAAAAGCATTACCTGAATGATTTTTGTATGAAAGAAATTTTAAAGTTTCCTTTCTGACTTGATGTCTTCCACCCTTGTGTAAAGCTTTCATGTTTTGTGTGTTTGACTAAATGTACCCGACTGAAAACAGAAGCCTTGATGTTCCCTTAACAATCACTCATAGCCATTTATTAGGTTGAATTGCAAGCAGAAAAGCTTGCAAGGTGAATTTGTTTCTTAACAACTGTACACCTTTCTGAAAGGAAGAGTTGTGTCAACAGCCACTGCTATTAGTCCTGTGCTCAGCTCAACAATGTTCTCAGTTGTGCCTTGAACAGTGCTCGCTTTTTAGCAGCAAATGGGGCAGTTCTTCAGCAAGAGAATGTCTCTAAATCATTCAAAAGACCTATTATCTCTGTAAGAGCATGTATGGATAAGACCTGCTAATAATTGTGCCTATCCTGTTGAGTGCGTTTTCCCAGTTTTCACAATTTTAGAGAGGAAGGAAACAAATCTGTGGTTTTCACTTGAAGCTAAAAGGTTCAAGAATGATTGCGTAGCACCTCTCTCTGTTAATGTAGTTTTCTCCCTCAGGATGTAATTGAATGGGCAGGTATGAATGCAGCATAATAAAACAAAAAGCTTTGGTTGAAAAGAAAATGAACTTTGAAATTATATCAACTTTAAAATTAGATCTTCGTTTCAGCACTGGTCTAGGTGATGAGGACTTTAGCTGAGCATGTTTGTGGAAGTCACTTTGAAGGCTCTGGTACCTCATCTCTATTCCTTTTATTATCCAAGCTAGGATAATTAAAGTTAGCTTGGGATTGCATGTAATATAGATTTGCATCTTTGGAACATTCCCCAGATGTTAAGTTTGACTTTTGGTATTCAGTTTTCAGCATCTGAGAAACAGACAGACTACATAGAAGTTCAGTTTTTCTCTAAGAAACAATCAAGAATTCAAAATACACAAACCAGATGCTTTTTAAAATCTCTATTAAAAAATGTCCTATTAGGTGATGTTCTTTTAAATTTTATCTGGAGTAATTTTTTTTTTTTTGCTTAAGACACAGGACTGCACTAATATTTTTTCAGTGCTGACACTTATACTGCTGGGTATTATAAATATTTACAGGGTTACAAGTGCTGAGAAAATACAGAGATTAAAAAAAATACTTCTGCATATCACAGCTAGGCAGGTATCTTTGAAAACTTAATGAGAAATGTGCATTTTTCACCCGATGGAGCTTTTTATAGATTCCAGCACAATAAATGAGCAAGGTCATGCAGTCATGAACAGAAGTCAAAATAAAATTTTAGATACAAGCAAGAGAGTTTGGATACAACAGATATATTTTGAAGGGTAAAATTTTCACATATAACAATAAAATTCAATAGTTTCTTGACTATTATAAAATTTGTTAAGTTCTAGGCTAAGTCCTTAACAATAACTTACAATAAAACAGTGTTTATTACCAGTAGCCTATTAAAGAATACTCCAACTAATACGGCTCTCTCACAACTGACCACTTTAGAAACTTATCTTTGATTTTGCATAGTAATATAATCTGTATTACTTTTCTTCTCCATATTTGTCACACAGATTCTTAACCAAAACGGAAGAAATTTTCACAGGTTCAGCTTCCTCCCAGCTGGTGAAACTTTTGCAGTGCCTATTCAAACTGAGACAATTACCTCTGCTAGTAATGTATTTTCAGATTGCAGTTAAATATCTACCTAAATATCAACACTACCGCGTGATTAAAAATTCAATAATGCAAAGATCCCTTTAAAATTCATGTGGTTAGCTCTTAATTATGCAGATGTAATAGAAGACTTAGGTTATATCTTTATTTATTTCAATAAACTCACGATTGATAATTGCAGAACTCTGTTGCTATAGCTACCATTAAATGAGACTAAAAACAACCTGTCAAAGACCAATTACTACAGCAATCTTGGCTGTAGTAATTCTGCACTTAAAAACCAACACTGAATTTTGAAGTTAGGCCGTCTTAGAGAAAGACATTCTTTCTTTACTCCTCTAAGTGTTTAAGAAATTGAACAATTCTTGAGCGACTGAGTGTAAAAATGTTCTTATGGCCCAAACAAAAGGAAAAGTAATACTTTGTCCTCTGCCTTCCCAATTTGAGCAAGTGGTTACTGAGGTTCAGACTTCTAATTATGCTTCAAACTTGGAGTTAAATTCAGGTTCACTTTGATCCCATTTAAGCCATATAACTATGCCTTGCTTTCAGAAGTACTACAGACTGCCTGGGCAAGGTTTCCAACTGTGTTTAAAAATGACATTTAGTAGTTCTGGCCAAAAATTTCAGTTTCTATCTCCTTAGAACTTGATAGTCTTGCATTTTGATGTGACAAATGTTGTACTTTTGTCCCTGAATGATCTGAAGAGCAGCTAGATGTGCTATCAATGGAGTACAACTCAGTTGAGCTCAAAGCTCACAAATATTTGATTGTGTACAACGTTACAGCCTTCTAGTATATTTTGTGACCAGGCGAGAATGTTGACAGGGTGAGTAAAATGCTGAAAATCAATAAGCTCTAACTCACAAGGCTCATTATGAGTTTTCTGTTTTGATTTTTTTGTTTTTTAGGTACCATTGGCAAGAATAAACTGTATCATTGGGAACAAGTGGGTTGTATGTCAATCACAAATAGTCATGTGCCTTTCTTTTCTTTCCTTTTCCATAGCACAATTTAAAATTTTCTTCCCTCCTTTCAAATGAGGACATCAGCCTCCTGCTTTCATCCTCCTCACTTTCCAGCCCCCTGACATGCACCCTTGTATCAGTCCCACTATATTTTCTTGTTCTTTTCCCCATTTACTCAGTGGCCTCCTGCATTCACCTTGCCAAGAGTGATGTTCCCTGTCTCTCTTTGCTTCTCTTTCTTCAGCAGTTGTTGCTGATGGCATTTCTAGAGCAGGCACTATGGAAAGAACAGCCTAGGGAAGGACTAAAAGAGTTATCTGACTCTCACAAGTGGTGAAAGAATTGAAAGAATCATCTGAAGTTGTTCACAATCAGAATACTGAGAAAAAACACAGCTTTCATTAAGTCTGACTATGTTCCAAAATGTTAAAAATTGGGGTAAAACAGTGGTATCTACAAAATACCAGCAGCCTTGATTAATGACTTATGATGAATGTTTCAATATTTTGGCTCTGAAGCACAAAAAGAGGCCAGGCACTTTGATTGCAAAGCACTGGAATATTTCAAGCAATATCTTTTTCAAGCACTGGCTTCTTGTTGATATATTTTAGTGGAAAGAAGATTTATGCAAAAGTCATGATATTCTTTCAGGAAAAAATATCTGAATGTAAACTCTGCTGTCAGGCCGCTCAAATATGTAGAAAACACACTGAAGTAGGACAATAGTAATGAAAAGTAGCCAAGTACAGCTGGTGCAGATCAAGACTATAGAAATTCTCAGTTTATTTAGTTAATTTTTGCACAGAGTTGTTGATTCACGAAAAAGATGGGTACATAAGTAAGATGAAAAAGAAAATGCAGAACAACAAACAAGGGATTTTGAGTATTCACATTTATTCTGAGAACAGCTAAGCTGTACAAAACAAAAGAAGAGAGACAAGTCAGGTAAATGCTAATAAATTCTATAGGTTTTTTTATGACAGAAATGCTCTGAGGAACATTAAATTGGTTGAGACTGATGATTGGTTTTTTAACGACATTTCAAAAAATATAAAAAGGATAATCATGTTGGTTTTTATAACTAAAAGAACTAAGCATAAAGTATTAAAAAAAATAAAAACAACTGAAGTGTGATGACTGGGTTTAAAAATAATGTACTAAAACTGTGGAAAAAATAGAAAGGAAAGAAAGCGATATTATTTGCTCTATTAAAAGTGAAAAATGAAAGGAAGAGAATTAAAAAACGTTGTTCCTTGATCTGGAAACCTCTCCAGCTTTACAGATTAAATTTGATTTGTGATACTGAAGCAGTGCAGTCTTGCATCACTTTTTGTTTTTCTCCCCCATTACCTGATAATGTCTGTTTGTCAGGTTTCTGTTCTGCGTTATTTTCTCTTTCATAATTTTTCTTTGTGATTTCTGCTTATGGTTTCTTTATATACAGAAATATATATATATATTTCTAGATATATTTCTATTGTTATATGCATTTCTGTAAATATTTTCTAATTGCTCAATATTTCTATACATACTCCATATACAGACCACATATGTTTCCATATACGATTTCTCTATATTTGCAGATGTTAATGTAATTATATATAGAAATTAAATGTAATTGTATCTATAGATATAATTCTCCTATATATGTTACATATACAGGTATTTCCCCTGTAATTTGCAGTCATTTATTCAATTATATTTTACCCTAATTTTGCTCTCTTCTCCTTGTTCTGGGACATTTCCTGGGCCACCATTTCCAGTGAGTTATAATAAAACTGATATTTAGCTAGATTGTTGTAGCATTTTCTTATCCAAATAGACATTGTGATGTTTCTGTAGATATCAAGCATGTAATGGTTGTTTTTATAGGCAGATTAAAGCTCGTCATGTGCATTTGCACAACTGTGACTTATTTGCTTCTCTCTATTATTTGTAACTCCTTGGTCAAGAGATGGGAAATACTTTTCATTCAAAAACTGCTAAGTAATTTCTTAGTCTAATTCCAGATGGAAGAGTGCCAAATTCGCACAGGTATTTTAAAAATGTCTGGATTTATATGCAGTCACAATTTTTTTGTTACTCCACAAATTTAGTGATCCCTAGGACATATTTGAGAACAATGGGGTTTCAGGGCTAGAATACAGTGTGAACTCGGAAGTGACAGGTCAATAATTTATTTCTGGCCTAATTGCAGGCAGAAGGCAGGGCCCTGCTGTGGAAGGGCAGCACGAAGAAAAGCAGGCACTAATGGCCCTTGCCACCTGCTCTGCAGGGTGTGTGCTGTGGCTCAGTCAGCTCTCCACACTAGACTAGTTCTCCGGACTAGGCCGGATAAAGTCACCCGACTCAATTTCATCTGGTGGTTTTAGAAAACCTGCTGTGAGATTCTGCTCTCGAATGACAGAAATAAAAACAGGACCCAGGGCATAAGCAGAAAGTAAACTGTAGCCCTGGGCTTTTCTAGCTGCTTCTTCCACAGACATTTTGGGGTAACTTTTAGCTAAATAATATTTTTAGAAGTCTTAACTCCTATGAAAGAAGAAGAGGATTGGGATTGTTTTTGTTATAGGAACAATTAAAGTTATGCACAAAACTTGCTTATGGTTTAGCCACGTGTCCCAGTTTGAGGGTTATCCATTAATTTAAAAATCCTCACCTAGAGAAATAGGCTCAAATTTTTAATAAAAATGGCAATATTTTACCTTTTAAAAAGCCTTCATATGTCACACTTTTAAAGGTGATAAACATTTAAAAATAATAAAAGACTAATCCTTGCTATGGTACAATTATTCTATTTACTTTAATATAAACATGTTAGAAACATAATTTTCCCTTACAAGCCTGAACTGAAATTGAGGAAGTTTATTCAGAGGGTTACCCATTCTGTGAAGTACTTTTGTCCTTGAATGGGGCGTGATTTAATGCCAGTCTTGCCCCAGTGGGTTTCTTTGATCTTTATTCTATTCATGGTAAAACTGTGTACTCAATATATTGATTTTTTTTATCTGAAAAATTAAAGCCATTGCTCATGTTGGATTTTGAGCTGGCTCTTTCAGCCTGTGCTTTAACTACTAACAAAGGGACCTTGACAAAATTTTTGTAATTCATATATACCGCAATGCACACAGTTTCCATGAATGTATTTTGAAATACGGGCTTACACCCCCCAGTTAGAAGCACTAGGCAGTGTGTTTGTTGTAGGCAATGTGGTTTCCCTGATTTTGAGGGAAGCTCAGTGGAAAACAAAAGCACACCAGCTATCTATGAAATGTTCATTACCATACAAATCTTATCTCTGACTGATTCTAGTTTTATTACTCCTGAAAGGCTGAACCATACAAATAAACAATGAAAACAAAAATGATTTTTAATAATTTCTCATACTTCTAGAAACCAGGTTGGACTTACAGGGACAGTGTCCACCCATCCTCTATTTCTTATTAGTCTTATTCCTGTTTTACTCATTATCATATTCCATTAAGAAATGGTCTATTTTAGTTGTCATTTACTAATGTGCCAGCATCCAGCGTGAGGCCTTTTTTTTATTATCCTTTTTCCTTTATCACCAAGGGAATGTAAAATGAAGTGCCTTGTTTCAATAGAGCTTTTTTATTTACTGTTTTCCTTTGGCAGATGTGATTTATGTATCTGTCGCCTGCATGGTATATGAGGTGGCAATTCAAGGGAATGAGCCTTGCACTTGGAATATGGTTTGTGCTGTCTCAACTGGAATAGGGGAATTCGTTCTGTTGTCTTCGCCCCACCCGTGAGAAATTCTATCTTTTCTGCTTGAAAGGACTGTTATGTATGAAGAGCCTATTAGTCATAGGCTCATGAGATTTTTAGCATATTTGTTTTTCTCCTTCTGCTCAGGATTATGCAAAAGTAAGCCTTTGTGGATGTTTTCTGGTATATACATAATCAATATTCTGAAAGGAACAAAAAATGTCAATTAATTTTTTTTTACAGTGAAAAGAAGTTTTTTACCTTAACTTGAAAAATCACTATGCTGAACTAACACATGTGAAATACTTGAGAACAAATTCATCCATACATATGTTTACATTGTAAATTTACTTTGAGTAAGGCATATATTCACCTTCCAAAGGTCAGAGGGGGCAGAATGGTGCTATCCATGCTATTGCAGATGTGCATTCAATCTGTATTAAATACAGATATGTATTTCTTGCTGCTTGAGGAGTCCTTAGGTATTACACACTGGACCTTATAGAAGTTAGGTTGCTGCAGTTATCTAGTGCAGCATTTTGTGCATTGCCTCTTGCTTCTTTGGGTTTTCCTAGTTTAGGCTGCTCTTTGGATGATACAGCCCAAATGACCAGGGTGATACAAGCAAGCCGAAATGTGGTCGGGTGCTCCAGGTTTCACCTCTAATATGTTCTGATTTTATAATGTGACATGGTATTTCAGGGAAGGTGCTTCCAGAGAGTAGAAGTTATGAACTGGGCAGGAAAAGTGCCCACACGGTTTGGAACTGTAAAAAAAAAAAAAGTAATCTGCAAATATAGGTGGTCTTGAACGATTATTAACTTTATTAGTGTCCTGATGGTTGTGTGCTTACTGAAAATCTGTATTTGTGACTATACAAGACAACGGAAATAATTATAAAATCACATCTGTTTTGCAGCACGTCCTGGTAAGTTTTTTCAACTCTTTAAGCACTTGTCATATCATAGACAACTTACATGTGTAATTTAATTACATTTCAAATAGTTGAAGTTATATCTGGGGTTATAGTTATTTCTTTTATAGGAATTTGGAGGTTTTATAATAAAGAGAATAATGAAAAACTTAATATTCACAACAAATATATAAATTAATGTATTTTATAAAAGCCTGAAAATTCTTTCTACCCCAAAATTTTCCATTTTGCTATTTCTAGATAACATTATTTTTGGGGAGATATTTTTCCTCCCATTAGATCTATCAGTAAAAGTAACATCTAGTTTGAAGAAGATACAAAGTACTATTTACGAAATTACATTGTGCATTTAAGCAGAGTTAGGTACCCAGATTGCTTCTGTCATATTCATAGATTTCAAAGTGTGACTTAAAGTATATTTTCCACAGTTTTGACCTTAAGAAATAGTAAAAGTAAGTTCAATGTAAACAGAAATCTTCCCCAGATGGATTATGCAGAATTGCCAAAGGGATGTGGTGGCAAAAGGCAGCATCCCTGCAGGTAATTTTTGAGAGGTGTGTAGAGAATAAAATGTTTGCTACATTTTATTTAACAATAGAAACAAAGACTGTAGGACTGGATAGACCTTTTAACTCACAGAACCCTGTCCCCTTTTCTGCTGCACATGTATTAGAAGTGTATTATAAGTTAGTTGGCTGTATTTTTGAGACCTGAGATTTTGAGTCATAGCACACTTTTCTTTGGTTAGAGGTGAGCAGCTTGGTGGCATTTCAAAGATGCAATGCTCTAATGAAACACCCTGGAAAAAGATGAGTGGACTTGTACAACAACCCCTCCTTCCCCCAAGCACATGAGAAACTGCAGACTGCTTTGGAGAGTTAAGTAGGTTTTGATGCATAGGAAACAGCATGAAGTGGAGTGGATTCCACCACATTATATATTTAACATTTCAGTTTGAAAGACAAGCCATATGAAAATACTGCAGAAAACCTTTATTTTCTCTGATAACTGAAAAGTAAGTTTTTGAACTTGAAGCTGAACTTTTCTAATATATGTGGGTGACAAAATGCTGGCCTCTGTGTAATGGTGTACTGAATTAAAATGCAATGGATTTTGTTATTCCCAAACCATCTTGCTAGCCGAGGTTAAAGCTGGCAGTGAGTTCAACAGTTTATGGAGCAAACTTTCTTGGCAGTGCTTTAGAGGCCTGTGCCAGAGGAGTGTGATGAAAAAGAATATCAAATTTAAGTGATATATCACTGTTTTATTTGTTTATGTTAATGTGTATTTTCAACAAACAGTTCTCCAGAACCTGATGTTCACCCAACATTCCCATTACTCCATATTAGCTAGCCTGTATCTGGAATAGATGGGGGTCTTTTTCGGAGCTGCCTTTTACCCTACTTTATGGAGAAAAGTGTACGTAACATCAAAGCCTTCTGTCGAATGAAGTTTTCTGTCAAGTTTTATTTTGTAATCAATGTTTCACATGCCAATAACTGGTATAAATAACTACTATAATAACCTAAGAGAGCCTGCTAATGGTGCTACAATGATACATAGCAGCCTCTCGTGAGAAGGAACAACTGTAGCTTTGCCATTTCTTGTGACAAACAAGAATCCACTCTAGGAATTGAGTAGTGGAAATCTTTTATATAAATATTTTAAAAATTGAAGAATGGAAAGGACTACACCTGTTTAACTGTGAATTTTTGTGCTTTTACAAATGTTTTGTCATGTGTTAAAATTCCCAGGGAAAACTGAATCTTCAAAGCTTGCTGTCCTGGAGATTTACTATGCTCCTTAAGGGGAAGATAAAAAACAATTTGTAGAGCAGAAAAAGTCAATACTGCTTACATATGCACATAGTTCTATGTACTAAGACTCAAATTGCATTCTGTGCTTTCATGGTTATTTGGACTGCAGGTTATTATGTTCAGTTTAGCTTTTACTGGTAGAACAATTATATTTTAAGCTTGATGTTTATACTTGCTTTTAAAGGATTAAATTAAAGCTACAGTTGAAGGGATGAAAGTCACCTGGCTTTTTTTCTTTCCCACATTTAATTAGTTAAAACTGAACTTTGAGGTTAAAGCTTATTAATGAAATGTAAAATGTAAAATTATGCTACCCTGGAAAAACAAATGTGCTGTGCCAAGAAGTCCATTAGTTGAGTTTCTTATTTTCTGCTGAAATCCTTGGTGTTTAAAGGGCATTCAGACTTGGACAGAGGATTTAGACTTACGACACAGTAGGAACTGTAGTTTCCAGCTATCATCCTGTACCTCCTTCTGTTTTCACATAATTTGATTACATTTCCTTCAGTGTTTTTAAGGGATACTAAAGATGAGGTAAAGAAATAAACAAAGACAAAGCCTGAGTCTTTAGATAAAAAATTGAGTATCCTAGTTTTTATTTTAATCTATGCCATTCTTCTTTCAAGACAGTCACATATCAAGTGTTCCAAGATTCAGTACATCAGAATGCAGAGCAGCATTAAGGTACAATAAATCTTAGTACACAGCACTGAGAAAAAGAGATACAATTTCATTAGGCTAAGAACTTAAAATTTGAGCTGCAGGTTTTCTCAGAGTGGTGGATTTTAAAATTATTTCTTTTTCCTCTACAGCTTCTGAAGAATTTTTCCAGACAAAGGATATAACATAGGAAGGTTATATTTCCTGTACACCCGGAGCAGCCTTGATAACCCAGTTTAAAATATTGCTCTCATATAGCTTTTGTCTCCTTCACAATGTGTGATACTTCATCTACAGTCATTGCAAAACCATTTTTGTTTTATATATTATAGATTTTTCTTTTATAAGTTAAGTTGAACTTTCTGTACTTTTGACCATGTTGTTGAATTAGATCTTTTTGGAATTTTTAAAAACACCAGGTGTTGTTTTTCTACCTAATCAACTAATAACATACATCTTTAAATTTAGTCTCTTGTATATTCATATCTTAAAAAACTTGAACCATACTAACTCAGTCTTTATCTCTGGTACAAAATTCTGGGTTTTTTTTTTCATAATGCCATTTATCATTCTTTTTGCCTGACTGGAGTGTGAGCCATCTGAAATAATACTTCTTATTTTATGGCTATTAATACTTCTAAAGACCTTTTTCTGAGGACCCTGTCAAAAGGAATTTCAAGGTCCCAAGGGATTAGGTCTGCTTGTTGCCTTCTGTGCATCTTGTCTTAGCGTTCTGCAAAAAGAATACATGTATTTATAGAATGCCTGCTCAATGACACTGTTTTATGTCTAACACCTGATATTTTCGTGTTTTGCTGTGTGACTCTTCACTTTCTTAGTATGAAGTAAGTAACTTTTGCTAACTTTGAAACTCTTTAAATTCCTGTTAAACCATTTTGCAAATACCTGAGAAAATACACTGCACATTTGTCTGGAATTAGGGATGTGACATCACACTGATTCTGCGTAACTCATTTGCTGATTCACTGCTGTTAAAATTTAACTTTGGAATCATACTTTTCTACAAAAAAAATCTTTTAAATGTATAAAAGATTTTTTTTTTTAACACTTATTTTCTTGTCTAGCAAGCTTTGATCTGTTCTATCTCAGTCTTTTATGTATATTATTTCAAAAGCTAATTTCATGATATCAAATCTATTTATGGACACAGCTGTTTGATGCTTCACTGCCTACCAAGGTTAAGCCACAATATATGAAAATTCGATTTATTGGTACTGTAAGGCTTGTTTTATCCTGATAAGGAAAACTTTTGCTACATCTGCAGTGTTAGTAGGGCAGGCTTCCTTTATCATCCCAGCAACATTCTTAGTCCTGGAGAGAGGTGTTGGCTTTTCTTGCAGATTAGCAGCTCTGAGTTTTGACCCAGGTTATTTCTGTCCTACGTTCACTGTTCAGAAAAAAGTATGACTGCGTAAAAGATTTAAGCAGGAGTCAATATATCTTTAGTGGTTGTTTGACACTTTTAGGCTTTAAATTATTTTCTTTAAAGCTGTTAACCAAGAGATTTTCATATATAGGGTCTGGTTTGATGTTGGTAATAGTCACCACAGAATCCACTGACCTAACTCGATGATTTTATGTCCCCTACTAACTCACTTCTAAAAACCTTTGAAAAACTTCTGTGGGTTTTTTTTTTTCAGGGGCTGCAATCTGTGCTCTCAAAGCTAATAAAACTGAAAGAGCTGGCACAGGGACTTTATCCAAGTCATGACAGCTGAAAACTGATGAGGGCCATCTGATTACATGTGTACTAAATCAGGCCACCTAAATGCAGGAGGACAAAAAGGATGCTGAGTGCACTGTGGCTTTTACATAGCTGAAAGCCTAATTCAGAACTCATTAAATCAAAAGAATTTTCTACTGATTTTGGTAACCTGTAGTTAACTTCATTAGCTAAATGCCATCTCTGCAGCATTTAAAAGAATTAGAGTTAAAACTTTAAACTGTATGCAACACAACTGAAAGAGAGTGCAAGACAATTGAAATAGTGTTCCAAAGAAAGAAGGATGAAGTTTCAAAATTATGTGTAAATACACGGCTTGGATGAGAGACAGAAGTACAGCTTCGTGTGCCAGAAGCTGCGGAGGAAGAGGTGTTTGCACCAACAGGGAGCAGATTGTGTGCAATTCTGCTTTAGGAAAACAGAAGCCGAGGACTCCCTCAAAGACCATTCTTTACAGGAACAAGCCTTCATTTGCAGCACAGTGGCTCTTGAGATATCAGGCTTTTAATTTAAGATACAGTTATTAGGAGCAGTGTTAATTTTACATAATCTTGTCAGTTTTTAAACTGTACCATTATTTCAGAATCAGTGCCTGAAGGGTGCATTATTTCTTAAAAAGAAAATCAAAACAACAACCCATCTGCTCACCTAGGTAACATGAACCAACAGTTAGTGTGTTTTTATTCGCTGAGATAATTTGTGAACACGGTCCCTATTTATTTCTGCTGAGGTTTCAAAGTTAATTTTATTCCAGTGTGTTTATAGCTGACACGTTTTCCAAGCTGTAGGATCACGTTTTCTGCTTTTTGCTGTTTAATTTTTTTTTTTTTTTGGTTCACAGTTCTTCCACCAACTCCATTTATGTACTACTGAGTAATCCGCACCCATTTTGAGGGAACTGCCTCACACCAAGATTATGAAAAACTTGAAGCTTAAAAGCTGGAATAATTCGGGCAATAGCAGCTGCATGCAGATGAGCAGGCACAGCTTTTGAAAATGTGAGAAAAAAAGAGGTTGTGTGGAGACAAGTAAGTAATCAAAAGCCTGCTGGTTCCATTCTGATATGACAAGTACTAAAAGTTCATCACTGGTGCAGAGCTGATTTTTGTGTTGCTTCGAGGCATCACAAAGTTTCACAATCAGGACAGCTTGACTTGTTATTTTAGATGTCAGCAGGTTTAGTTATTTCCCTATTCATTATGAGAGTGTAGAGAGAAAAGTTCATACTTTGCTGTAGTCTCTAGTCATATTTGAAGTCATAGTTTCTACTAACAGCAGAAATTTGTTCTTTTGTCAGCAGTTTTAAGAACCGGAAAAGTCTGGGCTCTTGCACTGAAACATCCTGTTTTATTTTTTAAAAGGAAGGATGTTAAACAGGAAGGGTCATTAGTGTTTGGGGTTTTTATTTTATTTTTTATTTTGCCTTTATATAGTAAGATGTGCAAAGAATAGAACAATTGAACAGTTTCCAAAGGACAATGGCTCAGTAATTAAAATCCAACACTGGGTTGTAAAGTGTATTTTGATTACCTTTGCCTAAACTAGATTGGTGGCAAAGTCAGCTTTTCCCCTTGTTTCCCAATTCTTCATTTATTTGAGAGAGCTCCCAAAATGACCCCATTGCATGCAAACAGTGTGAGGTACTCAGACATTATATAATCAAGGATAATACTGTATATGTCAGATATTTCTATAGATATAGACTCCTCAGAAATGGTAAGAAACATGCAGGCATGCTATTATGCACATGTAGACAGTAATACAGGCTTTTTTTAATAATGAAAAATACTTGTTCCTCATCTTGATAAGGAGGTTACTAAGAATGAGAAATACTTCAAAGTGATGCTTTAGTGTTGGCATCTGCAGTATTAAAAGGGTCTGGAAAGACAAAAAAGCATATTGGTTCTGAACAAACACTCCTCTGATGTAGTACAGAAGGGAAATCCAGCTAATGTTGAGTAAAAACTCTAAAGGAAAATATGCTTCAGGACAACTTGAGCAAAAGAAATATTATGGATCACTAACAATAATAAATGTTAGGAACAGAAACCTCCAGAACAACTGGATTTGGCGTGTTTAAAAGTTTTAAGACTGTTTTAAATGCTTGTTTGTTCGTTATCAGATTCTGTTAAACTGCATCCCACTGAAAGACCACTTACCAGAAAAGGCAGACCTCTGTGTCTAAGTGCTACAATTGTATATCCATCTCATGGTTTACCATCAAAGGCTGAGAATGTGCAAAAGCATTTCTTGGAGCTGTTCTAGAGGTGACCAAGTCACTTGTTGTCCTGTTTTAAAACTTTGTGCTACACTGCACTGTATGTAAGCAGCTTCTTCTGTGTGGAAACAATAAGATATAGATAGCAACAGATTAAAAACTGATGACTAAAAATAATTAAGAATACTGGATGCATGTTAAATACCAATTTGAATTAAATTTAAGTGAAAAAAAAAATGCATGTCAGTAACTGACAATTTTCTAAATTCGATTAAAAATAAAGAGCCTAGAAGCTAATGATAGAGAAGTGAGCAGAAAAAGTCTTAGAAATAATGTTTGATTATTTATCACCACGTTCTAACATAAACTATTAGATTAATACAGAAGAACCTGGAAGGCCTGCTCAACAGAAAAAACAGGACAGATTTCTTGAGATTTCTTTCAACGTACTGACTCCTGGGGAAATATTTTTACAGATTTTAATGAGGTATAGTTACATTTTCCAGATGTTTTATTGAAATACATTTGGATGTAAAATAAATCAGTAGGCTGTGTAACAAAATAAAGGTCTATAAAGCAAAAAAGAGAAAACCAGTCTCTCCAACAGCACAGTCTCTAATGGTCTTTTCTTTTTAAATTATAAATACACAAAATTTCCATATTTATGACCTTCATGTCTAAAAATAATTCTCTAGCCTTGCCTGTCATCTTACTGAACTTTGTGATAAAGACAGGTACTCTTTGGCTTTATGACCCTCTTGATTATTTGTCCTGGGTGGTAGGATAGAAGAACAAGTTACAGCATGGATGAAAGCCAGCTGTGGTTACAGTAGGAATATGGGGATCCAAAGCCTGGTGGCTGCAGTTTGCAATGGTTTAAATAAGAATAGTTAAATTTCAGAAGCCTCCTGTTAGGCAGGCAAAAACTCCAACCACGCCTCCCTCTGTTTTTCTTAGTTATAGTTATCACAATTTATTAGTGTCATAAAAAGTAGGTGAAATTATGCTTACCTATTATTGCTGTCTCTGAGGCCATCTACAAAGTTGGTTCAGAGGTCTGAATTATGTAATTTCCCTATGTTTATTTTATAACTAATACTTCTACTTTATTCTGGTATTTGACTTCTACTTTGCTGCTGTTTTTATCTTTACTTTCTAGGCATTTAGCACTTTAGCTTGTTAGAAGGGGCCAAACATTAAATAGCTGTGGTCATTCCCAGTACATCCAGGTCAATTTGAAAAATAGATTGGGCATATAGTAAGGTTGTGGGATAGGACTCAAGATTTGGTCTCCTCCCAACTCAAGGTTGCAAAGTTTTTACAGTGTTATTTAAAGTTGTGCTTTAATGCATGGTCCACTCCCTTCTTGACTGAAAATGTTAGAGTCAGTCCTAACTACTGTTCTTTCTACTCTGAACGGTTCAAAGGGGAAAATGTAAGAAATAGTGGGACCCAGCTGTGTGCCTTCTCTCATTCATGCCAGTAATGCTGGTCGAGCAATAGGCTGGAGAGATTGCATTATTTCAGAACATGTGGTCCATCTATAACCAGATAGATTGCTTTTCTGTAGTATTTTAGCATCTTTGGAAATGTAATGATTGCAGAGGTAGATGAAGAAGAAAACAAGATTTTTAGACGTGGTGTTGGTAGAAATATGAACAACCACTCGTTTTGGGGATAAAGCAGCAGAATGCACTAAATATGACGTGTCAGGCCAAAGGCTGTGGAGCTGTGCAATAGTACCAGCGTGGAATTTCTTCTTTTAACTTTAGTTCTTGGTACAACTGCGCTGGTTACTTCTGCCTTTGTTTAATCCCATTTTTAGAGCAGATCCTCTTGTTAAGCCTCAAGTTTTTGGGTTTGGTTTTTCATTTTTACTTCATTGATGTCTGTCTTCAACATATGCTAGCACATTTAAAATAAATATCTTTTGACTTTAAAAAGAGAAAATACAGTGACTTACCCATTGTAGAGAATTCTCTGCATTCCAAGTATATTCCAAATGTATTCCAAATATACCATAGAAAACTCTTGTCATATTTCACTTTTTCTTATTATTTGAATTCAGAAATCTTGTACAAAACTAATGTTTGTAGAGATTAAATATCTCAAAAGCATGTTCTTTATTCTGTTCATTAATTATAATTTCAGGAATTTTCCCCTAGTCCTCTCTCGAACTTGAAATACTCAGAGAATAATAAATTTTACTCAAAGGAATTAGGAGTGTGTTGGCATAACTTCAGTAGCTTCACATTTAAAATACAGGAAAAGTGGTAGTTAGATGAGATCTCTGCATTTCTTCATCACACTGTTCCTTAAATCACACAATGAAAATTTAAATACTCTACTGCAATAACCATTTACAGCCATTTTAGCAGTGTAATCTGCAAAACAGATCACTGCTTGATAATCCCGTGCTGTAATAGTAACTATAAGTTTTAGTAGTCAGGAATGTTAATACTTTATATTCTTTTGTCAGAACTCTTGTTTCCTTCTTCAGTATTCATGGCAGCCTCAGGACAAGGTTAAAAGCCCTGTTGTGTAAGATTCTCTCCCTGCTCCTTTTCCTTTTCTTAGTTACTACTGATATCAAATTAACATTATTGGGTAGAAGACCATATTAAGAAAGTAAGAGTGAAGAAAACAAACCATAACATTGAGCTGGATATTCTACATCATTACTGGCCTGAAGAGGTCTGACACATTAATATCTAGGACCAAATTTTAAAATTTCTGTAGCAGTGAGGTACTTTAGTACCACGTGTGCTGTGAAACTGCTCCCTGTTGTGTGCAATGAACAAAGGCAATGGCTTGAATTAAGTGGTGATTATTCATCCCACACATCCAGGCACCCGAGCTGAGAACACGGCTCTTGGGATTCCTCATCTCGACTTTCTGCATTGCAGGGGTCATAAGAATACTGCTAGATTATCTTTACGGTTTGCTTTTGTGTTTAAATTAATTTTTATTTTTAGGTATTAAATTAATTTTTCATTTTGACATTTTAAAAGGAATTTACTAGTAGCCTGTTTGTTCAGTGTATTCTTGAGGAGAAGGCAATGAAAAGCTGTTATATTTTCTTATTGGAAAAGCTTTTTAACCGTGTGCAAGGAGTACAGCTTTATTTCCAATCTTAATTCCAGTTTAAATAAGAATAGTTCTCTTTGTTGTTATTTTTTTTTTTCCTCCTGTCAAGTAATATTCTAAAGAACTCAATAGGTACATGTTGAAACTCCAGATCTGAAACTTTGTATAGCTATTTTTAAGAGAAACCTATCTTTATTTTATTTCAATTTTATTGGTAAAAGCTTGGATTTTGGCTTATGAAACCTTGGAGATTTATGCAACAGCATTAAAAAGGCATCCAGCATGAAAATGCAAGTGCTTATTCCCTTGAAACATAAAACAATTTCTTTTAAATTTTGTTTCAAAATCTTGTCATTCTAGACATAAAATAATAACTGGAAAATTATTTTCCTCCTTCACTTATGAAGTTATGTGCCTCACAATCACAGAATTTTTTATTGTAGGATTGAAAATCAGGAGGGACAAACATTTGACAGTAATCAGTTATGTCTCCATCTTGGCATTAGATTATTTTGTTGATTTCAAATTTTCTCATGCACGGAAAAATAAATATGAACACCTCGGGATCAAATATATAGCATGATTTTTATCAAGTTCATAAGAAATGGGGAAAGACAATAATCCTAGAAAAAGGTATTTTGATCACAGTAAGGAGTGTGAAGTACATTTATCTGAAATGAATTTAAATGTCTTGTGGATTTAACCAGTTACTTTTCCAGTACAGATCTTTTCAGAAGAGCATGGGTGTGTCTAATACCTTGTTTTTCTAGTCTTTCCAGGGTTTATAGAACAGGTAAATATTCTCCTAGCATGTTATACTCACTTATTTCATCTGGCATCCACACTGCCTCATTAGGAAAGGCTTATTGGCTTTAGATGGTGCCTGGTATTTTGCAATGTCTAGTTCTTTCCCAGGCGAATGTGCTGAATGCAGAAACAAGCATTCACATCTGTGATTGTTTGTCAGTGTTGAACAGGAGATTTTTATTGCTTAAGGAGTCATAACTTTCTCTTTAAATTGACAGGAAGGACAAATTTGATTAAAGTGACCATCTGTGATTTACTGTACTTCTGTCAGCCCAGAAGATCTCCTGAAAGTCGGGTGTGTCTCCTGCCTGGTTTGTGTTTTCTTCAACCGTAATTTATTGTCCATGTCAGAGTACAGTGTAAAAACAAGAAATGTGCAGGAAGCAGCACCACAACTGCAGCCCTGCACACTCACTTCCTTCTCATATTCACTGAGTAAGAATAAGCTTTGAGGCTAAAGCGTGTGCAATATATACATAGAATCTTCTGCAGCCAAAGCTGTGTCTACTCTGCATTTGTACATGTTCTAAATGAAGGAAAAACAGTTGCAGCTTCAATCTTAAAACTGTGCCACGACCAAAGTTTATCTCTTGCACTGACAGCAGAAAGGTTTTATTTGGTTGAAACACTGGATTCAGAGCTACACTATATTTGTCTGACTGCAAAATAGTTTTATTTTTAAGCTGAACTCTCAGGAATATCTTCTTGTTTGGTTTATGCCAAAATTTATGACAAATGCAAGAGCTGAGACTTGACTCAGACTTCTAAAAAAGAAAATATTTGAATAATAATGTGCAATTATTCTTGGTTAAAATATCCAGCACTTACAAATTCATTTTAAATGTCTTGATGTAGAAATCCTTCATCTATTTCTAATAGCAAATATACTAAAATTTAATAACCCAACAGCACATTCATTGGATCAAAAATTCGTAATACTTTAACATAAAAGACTTTGGACTAGAATCAAAGAACATTAGTCACTTCGAAAACTTCACGTCAACTTATGAACAGGTAATTTAAATTCACATAAATATAAATTATGTATGTGCTTAAATATATATTTATATTAAGAAGCAAAACTTATGTTCTGCTACTGATAAGAAACAGATTCTATAATAGCTTACTTACCAGTAGTTCTTTGAGTAAATACATCAACATTTCAAATTACTCGTAAAACAAGAAATTTCAGTTTCAAATACATTCTAGGACACTTGTTCTCATATAGGTCTCCAAAATAAATTAAAATTTTCTGAGTGAATCAATAACACAATATTGTAAGAAGAAAGCATTTTTGAGCTGATTTGTGTGGGAAAGCTGATTTCACCCTCTGGTGCTAAAACCACACTGGAGTGAGTTAGCAGTGACCTCAGTGTTGGTGGCTGGTAAATGCATCTGCCTTCTGGGCACTCAGTGTTCCCTCTCGAGCTCTGAAGCACCGCAGCAGCTTTTGCCAATATTCAGGATGCTGGCACAGTGCCAAGGGAAGCTTTAGCACAAGAGTAAGGAAATATGTGCTGGACCTATATCAGGGCAGGTGGTAGCTATTTGCAGATTTCCATGAGACTTAATGTTAGGTTAAGCATGTGGTTATGCAGACTGTTTTCTCAGTGGAGTTTTCTTGGCATAATCATTTGGCTCACAAACTGGAACCCTGGAACTAGCCAAGGAGTGCAGATAGAGAGCTAGGGAGATACTTGGGGCATCCCTGAGAGGCTCAGGGACTGCATGGGGGGGCTGGTAGCACTGCTGCTCTCAGGAAGGACTTGGTCTCACTTTCTGTGCAGCACGGATGATTGGAGAATGTGCTGTCACCGCAGAGATTGCCGGAGTTAAAAGTCCGCCTAAGTGAAAATCTTTCCCACCAATGTTTCTTCCTTATGTTTGCTTGATTAAACTGGCCAGAGAGAACCCTCTGCAGGCTCATAACACTGCACTTATCAGCTTGACATGGGCTGATGCTGCAGGCACTCTTCCTACGGAGGAAGTCAGCTGCAAAATACACCCTTCGTTGCAAAGCAACACTTCAGTCAGAGTCATTCTTCTAAATAAAAAGAAAGTTTATACTTTTCAGCCACCCAGGTAAGCAACTGACTATGGAAATAAAAAATCATAATTCAAAGGTTGCTAATGCTTTCCAAGTTGTCAAATTTAAAAGCAAAAAAGATCTTAATAACATAAATATCTGCTAATGGATATGAAGTGTTGAAGAATCTTATATTTCTGTTTTTAACAATGTTTTAAGTGATTTTAGAGACCACTTTTATAGTTACATACTTATGAGTAAATCCTGTAGGAAACCAATTCATGGTGCTTAAACCAGAGCAGTTTCTTGGAATCCACCTCATAGGGTCAGGAAATCATGTGAGATAATAATGCAGGTCACATGGTGCATGAATGACAGGAAAAAACTCCATGGATTCTTGCCTTGTATGTCCAACATTACAGGTGTTTCCTTTATAATTTTAGCTTTCCTATCCTTTCTTCTGATCTTCTACTTAATTTGTTTCTTCATTTTTTGAAGTCCTATGGTGTCTGTTGCTTGAAAGCTTTAGGTGTTAAATTATTCAAATGATAAGTGGCTATAGCAGAAAATTCATACTCTAATTTTCTCAGGGATATTGAAATTGCCTTTGAAATTGAAGTCGCACTTTTTGTAGGCAAGTTTTTCCATCTGATACATATCCATACGTATGCATATGTGTGTATGTGTAAACTGGTCACGTTATTTTTGTCTGCATAATCCCACTCCATACAATCAACTTTATTTTCCGGATATTAATACAAATTCTGTAACAACTTCATTCTCATTTCAAAATGCTATTCTGCAGCATGAGCAGTATCCAAATGGTGGTTTGATTCATATTCCCATTACTTAACCTCTTAGAGAGAAAAACACGAAACTCCCAAATGCTAAAAAGGTTTTGTAACTTGCAGCTAAATGGCCACTGTAATTGCTTTTTTTTTCCTATTAAAAATGTAAGAAACTTGTAGTTCATTGTGTACCTGAAGGTCAATGTGGATGACTGATGGCTGCAAGCTATTGTGCTATACATTGCCACCATGAAAAGACAAGTTCCAAATCTATGTTTGGATTTTTTAAGGTGCATTTGTATTAAGAGGGACTTCATACTCAAGCTGGAACTAGAGCAAAGAGCAAAGAATAGAGAGATAAGCATGTGTTGAGGAGGCAGGGATCCTGTTTTTTAATAAGCACTTTCTAAAATAATTGCTTGAGCTGTTTATGAAGTTGAATACCCATTTCATGTGTCAGGGAGCAGCAGGCATAGACTGCTTTGCAAGGGGGGCAAGCTGGGAGTGGAAGGTGACAGTAAGTCAGGTTGTTTTGCTTGGAATTTATCTATTTTTAATAGTTCTTCATAGTAATAATGAATAAGAGGGAACTAACTGCAAGGGAGTGTGAAGACTGTATGAGAGATATGCATATAAAATATTTTCCTGTCCAGTAATGTTTTCTGTTTTAGCCTTTTGCTTTTCATGGTGGGAATTCACGCTACTAACTCAAACAAGTTCCAGCAAGGCTTGTCACTGCAGAAATCACACATACCTGAAATTATTTGGTATTTCTGTTTGGGCACGTAATTTTTCACTTAAAAGGACACCCCATCAACCATAAATCATAGGTTTGGGTTGGAAGGGACCTTAATATAATCTAGTTTTAATATCCCTGCCACAGGCAGGGACGCCTTCCACTAGACCAGGTTGCACAGGTCATGCTTCATGACCTGCATGAAGTTTTTTGTTTCTTTGTTGTGTTTTTTTGTGTGTGTTTTTCTTTCTTTTTAAATATATTTTTTTACCAGCATTTGGGAGAATTAGAGAACTTCATTGTAATCTAAAAGATCCTGCTTATTATCTGTTATTTTCTTAGTGTCCTATATTACTGCAACTTTAATCATATTTGCTTGAAGGAATAAGGTTATTCTAATGTTATCTTTTATTTCAATGTGTTGAAATGTGCTTGATGGACAAATTTTGGTGGTGGAAAACATTCTTTACGCAGCTATATATGCAAATGAAGTAATTAATATGCGATTAAATATTCATGTATCTTTTTGATATAGCTCTAGTGGACTAAAGGAAGATGAGATGACTAAATGTCCCATTCTTAAAATGAAACTGCTCCCTTTCTAAGCTTATTTATTTTTTTCGAATCACATTTTTTCCCCAAGGTTTTATTGTGTGGCTTATTTGGTTTTTTTTAATGATGGTTGGTATTTTCCCCTCCCTTCTCCACTCCTCCACCCCTCTCCTTGCCCTTCCTGGCCCTCACCGTGGGGAGTGAGAGACTGGATATGCAACCACTTTTGTTTACCAAACCAGGTGATTTTTAGCTAATGTTTTTTGACATATTTAATAAGATCTTGTGGACATTTTTTCCTGTGATATTTCTGATATAGATAATGATTTATTTTAGTTTGCGCTTGGTTAAAATATTTTACTAATTTTGAATGAAAATTAGTTTAGAGACAACCAAGAGGAAGCCTCCTAAAGGTGGACATATGCCAATTATGAATTGGAGCAGAGTGAATATTTAGGAAAAGTACTGAAAAATCTTTGCTTTTCTATCTGGGATATTCCTAGAGACTGTGTTAGAAATTGCCTCCTATCTATCAGTGTACTCTGTATACATCCCACATTGACATGTTGGCTTCTTTCTAAAAAGTGACCTCTGGTAGTTATAGATGTTTGTTATGGTGCTGTTTGTCAGCAATCTTAAGGCCCTCCAGAGACAGTCATGACGTGTTGGCTCTGATAAAGCTATTCTTTCAAATTACAAAAACCAAAATAATATCAAAACCACCAAAACCTCCAGACAAAAAAAAAAACAAAAAACAAAAAAGCAGACCTGTGCCCAAGCAGTAAAAATAGTGTTCCTTTTAAAACCTTTCAGCATAATAGATCATACATAAACCACTTATCTTTCAAAAGGAGTGTCAGAGGAATGCTTCCTAAGAGAAATGCCTGAAGGAAAAAAAGCCATTTTGTTTCGAACTGGAAAATAGTACTTACAAAATGCAGTGGATCTGTCTATTCCCTGGTCACTAGTTGCCAATAGAACCACATACTCTGTAAGTAAATCAGGTTCAAGAATTCTCTCCAGGTAAGCATTGCAAATTCACCCCTAAATCTGGATTTCCCAGCGAATATTTTCTCTTAGTGGTAGTATGGTTCTCATACGGGATCTCAGCTTTAGCATTCCACTGGGGTGCAGCGTTTTCACCAGTATTATACTGGTGTAATTAAAAATAAGTAAGAGCGCTGCACATTAAATTCATAATTTTTCTACTACAGCTCCAGAACCTTTTTAGGGACCAGATTGTTAAAACAACTATCCTAGCTATACCAGTAGGGAGATTTCCCATATTAAAAATATTTTGTCTTCTGGTAATATTCTTATGCTGTGTAAACTTGTAAGTTTGTCTGCGTGGCTTCTTATTTTTTCCTTTCTTCCTTCTAAATTTTTTTAAAATTTCTTTTCTCCCCAGTCACACTACAGAGTTATAGAATGCCACAGAGTCAGAATAGTTTGAGATGGAAGGGACCTTTAAAGGTTACCAAGTCCAAACCCCCTGCCATGAGCAGGGATATCATCAGCTAGATCAGATTGTTCAGAGCCCCATTCAACCTTGAATATTCCCAGGGATGGGGCATCCACCACCTCACTGGGGAACATGTGCTTGTGTTTCATCACCGTTATCGTAAAAAACTTCTTTCTTATAGCTGATCAAATGTATCCCCTTTGTTTTAAAACCTTTACTCCTTGTTCTGTTGCAACAGGCTCTGCTGAATGTTGTTTCCATCTTTCTTTTATGCCACCTTGGGTACTGCAAGGCTGCCATGAGCCTTCTTTTCACCAGGCTGCAGAGCCACAGTTCTCTCAGCCCAGCTTCACAGGAGAGGTGCTCCAGCCTTCTGAGCATCTTCCTCTGGACATGCTCCAACAGATCTGTGTTTTTACTCTATATTTCTACTTATTCCTTGGCTACTGTATAAGAAACCATAGTTTATGGAACAACATTGACTCTACTGACTAACCTAACAGGTTATTTCTGAGTAGTCAAAGGATCATTTATTGCCATCCTTTGTTAACAAACAGTAGCAGAAACTCTAGTTTTAAATACCTTTTTTTTTTTTGAAAGCCTAGGCAGAATAGCAGAAGGAACAATGGCTTGCCAAATTTTTCCTGAGTTATTACCAAATGTGAACACCTTGATCTCACATCAGAATGCATTTCTACTTTAAAATACAGCAGTTATCTACTGCAATATTTACATCATCCTATTAAAACTTCTGGGACAAGTGTTTGTGGCAGTGACACTAATTGAAAAGATAGGAACTAAACTCAGGCTCTGAATCTTGTTTGCATTCCAAATAGATAGTTTTTGCCCACCTTGGTTTCAGGGTATTCCTGCTAGCTTTCTCCAGCATGAACTCTTCCTGATAAGACTCTACTAGGTTTTTGTTTTCTGCCTTCTGTAATCCCTCCCTACTTCCCTGCATTGATATTTTGTTATCTGAAACCCTCTTTACACACTTCTGTCAAATCCCTGAGCATGAAGCTCATAAATACTGGCACTTTCTTGCCATAGAAAGACCACTCAGACTTGAAACATGGCTAATTTTTAGAGACTCAAAAATGAAACTCTTTTCCTTTTACAAACACAACAACAGGTGTCTGTTAGGTATTCTTTAATGTATTTTGTATTCATTGAAAACATTTTAAAGGGTAATAAGCATTTTAGTATAAGTGACTAATATTTAGTTTTCTCTATTAGAGAAAAAAGTTTTTTTTAAAGCATCTTTCAAAAAATAATGAAAGAGTGTGACACTCATATAAAGGTTCTCAAGGCATGGGATTCCCAAAGAGTCTTAGTCTGCAACCAGAAGTACATTGAAAGAGATTTACTTTTGGAGTGCAGTGCCCTCTGCCAGCACAAACTACAGCAGCGAAGCTGAACGCATTTACAACCTACCAGGAAATGAAGACTATCCATCCAGCTAGAGCTGCAAAGCAAGGCAGGTACACAAATAGATTTTCATTGAGGCCACTGGGCACAGTAACTCTACGGTTTTGAAAGAGTTATGACCAGTGATAAAGAAAATTACATTTTGGGGCCCAAATAATTGCCCTCAAATACAATTTTAATTAAAGTTTAGATTTCAACTTAGTGTTTCCTTGGAGATATTATAGGCACCGTATCTAAGGTCAAAACACTTTAGTATGTAGAAAATAATTTGTCTCATTGCTTCAATAGGATCTAAGTATTTTGCCAATTTTGTGTTCCTGGAAAGGATGAAAAGACAGTAATTAAGGAGAAAAAGGAGCTCTTGATTGCCTCTGAAAGCACTAAGAGGAGAAAATGCCTCTTGTAAGCATTTAAAGGCTAACTGTGAGTGTATAAAAAGACCATTCATTTTTAATAGGGTTTTTTTGGGATTAAATCAAGTATTTTAATCAAATATTAAAAATTAATTGCGTAGGGTAATGTTTAATTGTAAGCCAGCTCTAGATGGGTGCCTCTGGAGAGGCTCCCTGAACAAAGAAACCCCTGGGTCTTTGTACCCTCTTGGTATGTGCACCCAGTGATCATATGCCCTGCATGAGCCTCTTGGTGTAATGGTCGTTTGTGGTCTGGGGTCTTCTAACACGTCTTTGGATTCTTTCTCCTTGTCCACGTGGACAGGTCACTAATTGTTCTTATCTTCTCGCTTGGGCCAGCCTCAGCCCAACCCTTATCTGAAGATAACCAGTCTTTCTATGTTTACTCCTCAGCTCAGCCATTTGTGCTAAAAAACTGAGTTCATTTCAAGCTCACCTACAACTTTGAGAAGGGCCTATTAATGCTAAACTGTGAGCAAGTTACTATTGCACTTAAACCTACTCAATTAATTTTTAATATTTTATAAGGAAACAATTTAATTCTCAGCATTCAGGTGTTTACTTTCTGTGAAACGGTATTTATGAATTGGTGAACTCTGTTGAAAGCTCCTAGGTTTGGAAATAATATCAGAGAGGTTTATACATTTCTCAAGGACCAAAATTATGTACTAACTATGTAAACAAAAATAAGTTGATATATTTTAATCAAAATTCCAATCTTAAAAATGCCAGACAGATTTGAAATATTTCAAAATGGAACCTAAACTGTATGGAAGGATATTTTATTCAAATGCTATGCATAGGACTAACCTATAATTCCTCATAAATCCTAGTGATAGGATATCAGTGTGAGAGGAGTCATATCAGACTTCCACTGGTTTAAACACTTTGATTTTGAAAATATTCATATGTTAGTTATTAGGAGAAAAAACATATATTGAATTTCACCTGAAAACCCCCAATACTAGCAGGAGGTTCTTAATATCTTTTAATATGATTTTATTTCATCTCACACATAAGAATACTTCTGCCTTAAATGACATCTTTAAAATTAATGAATGGGCTGAAATTTTCTCTCCAAGCTTAAAGAACTTTCATGACTTTTCATGACTACTCATGTAAGAAATGGCCTGTGATTCTTGGTACCAAAATATGATGAAAGACCTGGTTGATAAATGTATCAGATAATTACAAAAATTGCTCATTTAATGGTAATGAAAAACCTATAGAGGGTTATTTCTTCAAGCAATCTTGGAATCTAAACATGACCTGTCACTGGGGCATGACCACTGATGCTTGCTTTAAAATTGGATTTTTATACTTCTAGTTGATTATTTTATTTCTCCTTTGGAGAATTACTGTCTCCATCTTTTCTTATAATTCAATTTGATATCATATCTTAGACTAATCATATGTACATATGTCATCTGAACATGGTCACAGAAATTGTATATGGATAATTTCCAAAAGATGAGCTCCCAAATTAGTGTAAATTGAAAATAAATTATACCGTTAATCAACATATCTTTATGAGTTAATGGGGAACGTAGTGATTTCAAGTAGGAAGAGTGAAAACCAGGTTAGAAAAGATCCCCTTTTTATTGCTCTATAAAGGAAATTACAGTGCCCTTGGCCTAACAGTGACTGCCCAGAAAAAATAAAGTGCAAGAAGACTTTTTTTCATAGAATGGAAAGATGTTACATTTATTGCAATAGGTTTCAGTGTACAAAATCAAAAATATATTCTGATCCCTAGTTTTTAAAGGTGATAAAGACACAACCTGATGTTTACTTGATTTGGTTTCTCACTATTCAGATGAAGCATACTATTTGTAGACATTTGTAAAGGAGCTGCCGACAGAGTTCACAGTTGCATTCTAAATGTGGAAATTAATGCAGCTGCATTTTTTTTGTCATTAAACATCAGGTATAACATCTCTCCCTTAGTTTGCTCAATCTGCTTTATACGTTCAAAATACCAGTCCACAGACTTCCAGTTTTCATTAAGTGGTTTGCTAATTCCCATTGACACCTTTTCCTGTTTACTAAATGAATTTCCCATCTCTTCTGTTACATGTAACTAACTGATTGATATAGAAAAGTTTGAGGCCTAATGCAGATGTGTTACTGACAAGCTAATCAAATTTCCTACTGACAAGCTAACCAAATTTCTCCAGATGTACCTTAATGAAATAGGAATTAAACTATTTTCTCTTACCTCTCTCACCGTTAGGGGGAACCTTTTAGGAACTTGTTGAGGAAGACCTGTCAGGAAACAGAAGATAATGGCCTTGCCTAGTGACTATCTCAAATGTCCAAAAATCTCTAAAATGAAAGAGTTTTCTGAAAAGTCACTGGTAGGAAACATTAACTGAATGTTCTATACCAGCTAGTGTAAAGATCACCCTTAAAGAAAGGAAGATAAAATATATTATATACTGTGTTATTTGTAGAATTTTCACTGATATGTAAAGGAAATGCATAACAATCAGAGTAAAAGCTTTTTTTCCTCTTGGCATAGGAGAAAATAAACTTGAACTCTTCTGCTGGTATCTTCTTGATTCAATGGTGCATTTACTGTCCTTCTGACCCATCTGTCTTGCAAACGGAAAGTCCCAGAGCAAGTGTTCCACTTTCTTTGTTTTATTTAATGGTCTCTGCAAGTACCAAAAACATTTACTAAGCAGATCTGGTAGATGCAAACACCGAAACCATTCTAATCAAACTAACAAAAGTACAAACAAGACAGAAAAAAGGAAAACTACTCATTGCAACAGGTAGAAGTACCTATAAAGAATATTTTGTTCTGTAGGGTAAAAGAAGACTTCTCATCTCCCTGAGCAGCATTTTACATTTTGCTCCTGAGGCTGTCAGCTCTGCAGTTCACAACTGCTGCTACAGAACATCACATTCCTTTGTGCCTGATACCACCTCATACTGTGGTACAACAGGCCCACACAGCATCTTCATAGTACAAAATCAGCAAAATCAATCTCAATTCCCAAACAACCAGGGTTACTAGAGTGGAAAATGACATGCTACAGTAGTCTGTGATGTGGCTAGAGTATTGAGAGGACATGGGCAACAAAAATTATTTGCCATATCACCATATACGCCCATGTCATTGACCCAGTTCCTGCTGGCAACAGTGCAACTTAAGTTGAACTTAACTAAAGGCAGCGGAATTTGAAGCTGTATTTACTATATGTATTTAACTGAGTTAGACCATCTGCTGCATTGGGAGAGCAAATGTACCATAAGTGAAGAAGAAGTTCTTGCATTAATACCTTTGTTAAGATTTTAAAGGTGAACTGCCATATAATCCCTTTAGATGCTTGCAATGGGACAGATCATTCTGCTGGGTTTTTTTAAGCTGCAAAAATTCCTTTCAACAGGTGGGTTTCTTACAGGGTAAGGTTAAGCATATTAGCTCGAGATGTTTTGGCTAACAAAAACTGGTCAAAACTTCACTAGAGGAATAGTGAAAATCTGTAAATGCTGGTTCACTGAGGCTGAGATGGTTTACAGCAAAATGTTCAATTTGACGAAGGGTTTTTGAAACACAGTGAGTTCTGAGGGCAACCTGTCTTTCTTTTGAAGTCTTTTGTTTAGCTGCCTTTCCCTCTTGTTCTCCTCTCTGCTTTGAGGACTGCACAAGAACCCCAAAGTGGATAGGTTTGCTGGATGTGTTGAGGATCTCCCTTGAAATGCCGGGATGGCATATTTTGTTCTGGGAACACTATGTCCCCGGTCCCAGCCCCTTTAGCCTCTTGCTATTCAGACAGATCTGTAAAGTATCTGCTTTAAAACTACCTTGCTTTTGAAAGTGCCAATTGCTTCTCTCCCTAGGCACCTTTGTCTCAGGGGCTGAGATTGCAATCCCAGGGTAACATAACAACCCTTTTCAGTTTTTATGTGAAAAGTGCACTGCCGGAACGAATAAGGTGGTGACAGGGCAAGGCGGCTGGTTCATTGGCTCTTTTCTGCTCAGTGTTCTCTTTCTCCTCACATTTCTCAAAAATCCCTTTTCCTTTTAAGAGTGTCGTGAGGCACTGGAACAGGTTGCCCAGACAGGGGCATTGAGCAACCTGGTCTAGTGAAAGGTGTCCCTGATCATGACAGGGGAGTGGGACTAGATGAACTTGAAAGGTCCCTTTCAAACCTTTTTGGGTATTCTGCTTTATGGGAGACACTGTTATTTTAAAAGAGTTTCCATGCTCACTGCAGGTAGTTCTGAACCCTTGAATTAACTTTTTCTTTCTTCTTTTGTCTTCTACTCTTTCTTCTGCTTTTTAAAGCAGGTGTGCTCCTCAGGTTTACCATAGCTTCTTCACAAAAATAATATTCTTTTTTACCAATTTCACTTATAAGCTCTCGGTACTTGTATGGACTTCCAAGGTTTCCCTGGGGTTATGAACCCTCAACTTTTAAATTAAACATTGATTGCTGCCTTGACTTCTTAGACTGCCAAAGAAACTGTGTTCAAAAGTTACAGAAATCAGGAGCTAGTCATTTAAAAAAAAATTATTTGCAGAGTGCAATTTGTCATTACTTTTACATTTGAGTTTGTTGGAAGACAACAGGCAGTGTAAGTACAAAGTTACAGCAGTGAATTCTCTTAACAATGGTATTGTGGGCTGAGCAACAGTGCAAGGACTTAGGTAGAGAAAGAAAAGCATAGTATTGTTAGTGTTACTTGACTCTCTGTAATGAGTGGCTCAGCCTTGCTTTTCATTCTTCCGTAGATTGTCATAGAATATCTCAAAGTATAGATGGTAGGAAGTTGATTTTATTTGTGTCCAACCTCAACTTTCCTATGTCCTGGTGTATCTAAGAAAATAACCTACAGTTGTATTCTATAGAACTTTAAAGGAAGGGAGCCTTCCAGAACGTAAGACGATAAGTTGAAAACTATTTGCTTTTACATGTTACAGGAGAATTTGATGAATTTGTCTGACTACTTATTTGCTTTTAAGCTTGCAGAAAAATTTTAAAAGGATTGAAACTAAATATTTGCCTATCTGTGACTTTATGTACAGCAGATGCACATGAACTGTGTGCTTGCAGAGATTGTAGAGTTCTTCTATACTGGGATGGATATCATTGAATAGATAATTAGGGGATGGTCAAGCACAGAGATCTCAAAGAGAAGTTGCTGCATAGAGGGAAACAAAACAAAGTTGTTGAGTTCAGGTATGCAAGCTGTCTGTAGGTTTGCAAGAAATGTTTTTCAGCAAGTTTTTAGGATGCGTGCTGCCCATTGTATTTCTTAGCAGACGAATTTCAAGGTGAACTGAGAAAAGCTGTGAAATAGCACACAGAAATTGTCATTGCCTTTTTTTTTTTCCTCAAGTACCCTTCCACTGATGCATTTTTAATACTATTAGAGAGAGAAAACACATTATATCAATGTGTTGTTAGCCTCAAGAAACTGTAAAATAATGAGACAAATTGTTTATTAATGACAGGCTAATGGCATGAGTTACGATATTTTCCATCATTGCATCAGATTTAAATTGAGTTGTCAATGACAACAACTAGCCTAGAAGAGTTGTTCTTTTTGTTCTTTTTTCTCCTCTGCTGAAAGGTGTTAGCTCATAAATTATATGGATGTTTTGTGTAAAAGTCTTAAAACTGAAACATGGAAACAAAAGTTCTATTTTGCTGGATGCTCACTTCAGTGTCTATACTCTTTTATTTTTGTCTTTTTTTTTTTCAAGGGAAGAAACCACATAGCTGGCAGGGCTTGCTGAGTGAAAAATAAATTAGCTGTTGCCACTCTATGAATATGCAGTCTGGATTTTTTTTGTTTTCTACCCACTGCTGGTGTGCTTGGTTGGTGAGATTTTTTTGTGGACTCTTTTAAATGAATTTCAGGGTTTTTTCTTACTTTTGTTTCCCACTTTATGAGATATACTCTCGTATAAGAAGTTTAACAGGAGTTCATGTTTCCGTAAATCTATCACTAATAAAATGAACAAAACATTTTGTTAATACAGAAGTAGGCAAAAATTACTTCATCTGCATTTTAACATTTATGTCTTGTAATTTGTGCAGGAATAGTTAGGAAAGCTTTCAACTATTGATCATGAAGAGGAGCTGCTAGAATAATCACTCCTTAAGGAAAATAAACCTTAGTAAATCTAATTAGAGGTGAAAGGCTACATGTAAATAACTCTCTAGATCATCACTGTCCAGGCATGGTTGTCTCTAGAAGCAGTTGCATTCAGCATACCTGCTTCACTGAACTGCAGAGTTTGTTTCTTACTGATGAACTGCACTTCCAGTCACTGAGGTCTGGTTTTACAGCAGTTAATTGGTGGGAGGGATGGAAATGTTTCAAGGTGGTCAGTGGTCACTGTCATGGTCGAGCATGGTCTTCCCCAAGTATCACTCAAGAGGCAAGGGCTACCGTGCTAGCACTTCCTGTTGAACTGAGATAATCTTTGAGTTAAAAGAATTTGTTCTGGCTGAAGAATAGGAGGGTAGTCAAGCCTGACTATTTTTCCAAGAAACGTCACTTAGGTCTGAACTTTTCTGGAGGCACTGTTTAACTGCCAAGTGACATGTGCATCACGCATCTGGACACAACACACTACTATGTTCATGTTCATTTGCAAATGGCATGATGAATCTAAATGCACAGGTTCATACAGATATGCACACAGTGCAAAGTTGCACGTAAAAATTGGGAATTAAGTGAGGTTTTTCTTAAATATGTCATGCCCCTAGTTTCTCCTCTATTATGTTTGGGGTTTTTACCTCTTTTTGGACAACTAACTATTGCAAACTGTTGTCAGCTAATTTTTAAGGAAGTGTAAGTGCAGCTGTGGGACTGTATTTCTTTATGATAGTGTGTATACCATTTTCAACAGCCTTTTCAAAACCGTATTTGCAGGAAGTCCTTGAAGGAGCTGCTTCCCTTCAAGCATCCTTGTCTGAGGCATTTCCAAGCATCTTCAGACTCGTTCAAATCACTGTTGTCTTTTCCCTAGTCTGGGCTAAAATTTAGCAGGGAAATGTGTGTCCAAAGATGCTCTCACCATAATCTCTCTTTTGTATTCTGTACTGAATGAAAAGATTTAAAATTATTTTGTTCATTAACTATAGGCTGCAGACTATTTATCTGACCTAGTTATCTACCAGTCATAGTGGAAATATAATTAACACAGGCACAAATTATGATTGCTGATTCTTTTGGCAGTAAAATATTACTCATAATGCACATTTATTATGATTGCTATTACTAACCATATTGATTCCCAGCATGCTTAAGGAGCACAGCAACAGGAAACATTGTGTGAGACGCCATGCAAAAAGTCATTGCAGAGACCCCAAACAGTGCTACAAATGTGCTGCCATTAAACAAGGCTGTGGTTATCCGTGACAAAAATGACACCGTGGCTCATCTTTCTTAGTGGCAGGACTAGCAACAGCATTTATGTGCAATTTTTCTGGAGAAGCTGTTGCTGTTTGTCATTGATGCTTCTTCACTTATGGTGTGACAGGAATGTCGGCAATTTTGGTAATTTTCCCTGATTAGCTGTGTGGGTTACACAAGGTTTACCAACACTTTTTTTCTTCACCTTTTCCTTCACTTTCATGTGAGAGCTTGAAAGTTCAACAGAATATTTTAAAACACATATGAAAACGTATTTACTGACTGGTTTTTAATCAAACTGGCTTGTAAAGGTGTATTTAGATTAAGCAAATGATTAACAAGATGAAAACATTGCAGAATGTTAGCAGGGGTTGCCTGTCTATAGACATATTTAATTATTTAGGTCATTCTACACTTGTTTTATCTTCATATCCCATGTACTTAAAATAGAAACAGTGTAACAGTCTCTATCATCCCTTAACTTGCAAAAGAAATAGCCAAACTAGTTTATGCAAAGTGATTCTCTTTGATTTGTTTTTCAATTTACATTTGTTCCAGAAAGTGGATGTTTTTAGACTGATTGTCTGAAACAATAGTTATTGCATTAACTTGTTCTTCAAGTCCTTTCCCATTTTTTTTCTAATTGTGGACCACATGGACTAGAGAGAAATTTTTAATCTAATTTTGCAGTGTTGTTTTGAAAGGTCACAAACACAGAGTTTGAAACTCAATACAGGCACTGTGAAACAAACTCTGAACTGAGCCGAGTCCTTGTGCAGAGGAGAGCTAGAGAACAGCAAATGCCTGGTGAGCTCTAAGGGCACACGTGTACTGAATTTTCTCTTTCTTCAGATTTTTGAAAGGTGTGTTTCCTACATAAAAGGAATTGCTGAAGATCTGCCAACTCTCAGCAGTGGAAAGCAGACCCTCATTACCGATGTGAAGGACAATGAAGGACATAAAGATCTTTTGGATGTTCACTCCATTAGAGGACCGGGCTCTTCCCAATGAGGGAACCTCGTCCTCAGCCTGCTTAAATTATTCTGAATGGGTTTACATACATTTACTCCAGTTCAGTTACTGGAATATGCGTGTACCGCCTAATAGGAAATAGAAGGTTTTTTTAATATTGATAAATATTACAGAAGATTATTAAATACCTTTTACTGAAAATTCACTTCTGCTCATTGATGTATAGACATGATCTTAGACTATGACAACATGTATTCAAAAGTGATAATGAATGTTTTAATCATATGTATCTCTAAAGCTAAAGAACTACTGAATTGTAGTAAGCTGAAGATAAGAATTGATCCCGCTCATGTAAAAATTTTTTATTAAAATTATTGCCCTATATGAGTACCTGCAAGAAGATCCACAATAGAGGTCAGGCTGTAATGAGAAAAGTTATAGCTTATTCCTTTTAAATATTTTTTTTTTCCTCTGGAAACTAGATATATTCTATATATACAGTTACAGAGTGTGTAAACTGCAGAAAGAATCAGGAACATATATATTATGATCAGGTTACTCATGTTATCTCTAATGTATTGATTTTCTTTAATTGATAGGTTCATAAAGTAATTGTAGCAATGAGTTTAAGCAGCTTCAAATCCATCTGCCCTATATTATGTCCAGAAATTGGCTTTCAATTCCCACTCTGAAAAAAACCCTGGAGTCAGGTGCAATGCTTCCAGGACTTGAATTTATGTTAATATGAAAGAGTTGCTGACATGTCTGAAGTATATTCTGACTTAATAATATACATTTCTTGAGAAGATAATAATGTTCCAATTTGTCTAGGACAGAAAATAAAGTATCATAGAAGCTATATACATATATTATACGTTGTCCTGATCTATAGTTGAAAATTCGTAATAATAGTGGTCTAGTACAAATGGAGATAATGTATTTCTCAGTATTATAGACCCTAACTGTGAAAAGGCAGCAGAGTCTCACAAATTTATTATCTAGCCATGCAGTAATGACAGCAGAATATTCAGAGACATCTGTTATAAAGAGTTATAAAGAATTATTAGAGAAATCTCTAACCTTTGAGGTAAAGGTAATTTTTTAGAGTCATTAGTGTAAGAAACTGAACCAAAGCAGCAATTGTCAGCTGAGACTAGGATATTCAGAGCTTTCTATCTTCTGAGTTATTTTCTTTTTGCTGTCATCTACCCTTTCTTCTACTGGGGATAAGTTGTTATGAAAAAAACTTAATAAATTTGGCAATTCATTTATCTGTATTTTATACTTGCATGGTCATTTTCCTGATCATTTTGTATACGGAAAGCTAGCTTTTCATAGAAAACTTTGAAAACCTTCTCAAGTATCTAGAGACACCTTAGGTATTCTTGGATGTTAAGCCAAAGCCAAACTCACAGACTGATCCTCCACTTTTTTTTCTAGTATCTTATCAGAATTTGAGATTCTGGTCTGATTAAAGATCTTGAAGCTCATTTTTATTGCTGGATTATGAAAGAGGTTTGATTGTCAGCCCTGAAGCACCTTCTAGGATGTGCTTATGTCTGAATACACATGTTGTTATCAATTCCAAGCAAGATTGCAGTGATGAGGTCAATATGTCTCTTATGTCTGAGATGTGCAGCTTCTAAGAGTTAGACGAGAACGACGTCTTAGTAGAAAACTGGAAAGTGTTATGGTTTTGTTTTCAACAAGTTACAGATCACCTCATGGAGGTCAAGTGTTTTTCTTTGGTCAAAATGATCTTCTCTTGATAGAAAAGTACAGATTATGTTGATGGAAACATTTGTGTCAAGCAAAATATTTTGTGAATTCATGTCAGCATTGCAATATTGTTTTGGCTGAAGAGTGATAAAAGCCTCCCCACACACCCAATTTATATTTTAGAAACCTTTAAATGAAAATACCCTAACACTTCAATTCGAATGCTTTGTCCTGAAATGTGATTTTCAATACAGATTTTCCCCAAATTGAAAATTAACAGATTTTTTTTTTTTTAGGTTGCATCAGTAATTTTATGATGACTTAGGAAGTTTACCATACTGTCACTTTAATGAGCTTCATTTGTTAAAATTATACTTATAAAGGATCCAAACAATAATTTTAGATGTATTTGTGTGTCAATATTTCAGTTCTCGTTTCCCCCAGGAAACTGTTGATCTTCAGAAACATGTTATTTCTCTGATTCTGTTTTTTTATTGCTCAGTTTCTTTCCACTAAGCCTAATTTTTATCAGTTTTATATCTGCTCTCTTTTTTGTCCATTTAAAATCTTTGTTTTCGTCTGGAAATCTACAAAGTAAGTCTGAACTAAGTAACTTCTGCAAAATATGTAGGCACATCTCTGCTGTCTGTACTATCTGAAATGCCTCTAATTCAGATGATAATCATGTGTATGAGGTACTTGTTTGAAGGTCCATTTTTAAAAAGAGGCTAGACTAAGATACACTTACGAGTTAAATTTTAAATCTGTGATAATTGTCCAGGCAGTTAATGGAGAACAACTGAACCTTTGGCCTAAGACTGGGAAAAGGAGATCCTCCATAAGAAAGCTAAAGTCAGATGAAATATGATGATGCTTATTAAATTGTCTATATCTTGGAATAGCTAAAGAACCACTGAGTTTCACTATTGTGCTCTTTTTGCATATATAACAAAAATAACTTTGTAAGAAAAAGCTCCTAAGCTGTTAATTCTTTCTTCCTTTTCAAAATTTACTTCCAATTATTGTCCTAGGCATTATGCAAGGAGGTTGCAATATTTTTTTATGTCTTTGTCACAGAAGCATCACTTAAGTTAGTATAAGCTGTCGAATATTTTCTGGATACTGGAAGGAAAACTTCAGCCGTTTGGCCGAGATTTCCTGAGGTATTAAACAACACCTTGGATGTCTTGGACAAATAGCCACTCGATACGTGCAGATCAGTTTTACATACAGAAAGCCAGACGGATGCATCTATGATTGACTCTGTACGTGTTAGCAGGTGTGTGCGTGTGTGGTAAGTCGGAGACACAGAGAACGTAGAATTTACTGCGTGGGAGCAGTGAGTCATCAAACCTGCTCTTCACAGCTATAAATCAAAAAGCAAATAAGCATGCACGTTTTTCATGCATGCAGTAAAAGAAACAAAATAAAAGGAATAGCAATGCATGAATATTGAAGATTTACTATATTTTTTTATTTCCTTTATAGCATCTTTTTATTTTATTTATACACAAAGTGCAGAGGTGTGCAAGACAGTACACAGGTTTGTTGAGTTGTGGGCTTTTTTCCCCAATAAGAGTAGGTAACACCTCAATTGGAAAAGATGCAGAAACACTGTTAGCAAACCCCATGCACAGAAGTCACAGGAGTCACGGGATCAGAATCACCCTGTGATTAGTAAAGCAGGTAATGCCGTTGGCTATCAACTTGAGGTGATATGAAGTAACTTGTTCTTTCTTTGAAAATATCACAAGATTGCTAATTTCTTACATTTATTTTGTGTTGCACATCTCATATGACTGCAGTAGTGCCCCCTTCACAATGCATCAGTGTTACCCACAAATTGCTTGGACTAAGGAGTCTGAGGTAAGTCTGGCTTTTCCAGTGCCACTTTCTGACTGATAAGTAATGGGAATCATTGCAATGACTAGCTTGCAGCCCTCAGACATCACATATAGTGTTGTAGTGAAAACAGGAATAGAGAGAGATGCTAAGGAATAGAAAGACTTGGATCCACATATACAGTACTCTGCAAAGTGGAAATACACTGTCAAAGGGTAAATGGTTTGCCTCTGGGGAAGAGTACTACCCAAGAAACAAGAGAGATGTGTGGAAGAAGAGCAACTATCTGAGTCAAAACCATTTCTTGATGGGTTTGGGCGTAGTGACTGATCTCATGTAAAGCTCAAAGCACAGGCTTAGTATGGTTTAGGAAATAATTGTTAGCCTGGTTTGTTTACTTGAGATATTCCTTTAGAATATTCAAAAGTCAAATCTGTTCTTATTGCACTTAATGGCTGTGTTTTCAGTGTATGCATGTGGGTGTAACTTTTTGAACTGTGTTTCCACAATGAAAGCTTTGAAATAACAGTAAGTGCAGATAGCCAACTGTATTTGTTTAAATGAATTTCTGCTGTTATTACAGTATTTATAGAAACCTAAAGGGCTGCAGATGCAGTTTATCAGATATTTGTTTACATTTTAAGGAGATAATTATGCAATGTCCACCAAGCTTGTGTGCCATCTATAATGGTAATTATCATGCTTGTACAAAAATACAAATTACACTCCAAAATGTGTATCCAAAATATGGCAAATTATTCCCTTCTATATTTTTAAACTACGTAGAAGAATAATGCTCTCCTACACTATTACTTGCACTGTTTTCACTCGAGTTTCTTTTACTTTTGTTTGATTACTGTCGATGTACTCTCACATTGCACAGCAGATTAATTTTTCCTCCAGTTTATGTAAGCCATCTCAAATGGAACCACTGATGCAAGAGGCAGCAGAGTCATCTTAATCTATGTACCCATCTACTACTACTAGAAGCCCACGAGACATATTGATAGAAATGATGTGTAGTTGCAGTACAGCTTCTCCAGTTCTATCATTTGCAGTTGTATGGTGACACAATATTGAATTTTGGAGCTCTAAGTGCTTTCATCCTGCTTCTTCACACAGGCAAGATACAAAATGTTCAATGCTTTTCAACACTTCAGCCTCTGTAAGTGAAAACTCACAAATATAGTAATTATTGTGGACTAAAAGCTTTGCTGTGTCAGAATTCAACTTGACTCACAGAAAGAGAACTTTCTGGCACTTTTCTATCATTCTGAGCTTGACTGGTAAGGCAACTGATTGGGATTAATCTGCTCTACCCTGAACTACAATAGTGCTGGGACAGCTCCTCCACAGCTAGCCTAGCTGTATGAAATGTCAGTAGTTTGATGACCATGTTTGTTTAGTTTGTGGCAGAAATCTGAAGAGCCAAGGGTCTTTGCTAAGAGCATAATCTAAGTGCAAATAAACCGTATTCTTGTTTTCCTGTGGCTGTGCTAATCAAGACTGTGTCACTCTACAATATTTAAGAAAAATGTATTTATACCTTAAGTTTTTTAACTTAAAGTATTTACAGAATCATCTAATCTGATCCTTGCTAGCTTTCAAAAAGCCTGGAATGCTAAGGAGTGAACCATGCAAGGAGTTTCCAGAGGTATCTGATTGATCTGAGCAGAATTCACATGACGAGTGGGCACTGAAAGCCTGGAGCGTGCAAATCTCTCACGTGGCAGAGAATAAACACTTCTTTTCCGTGAATCTCCTAAAAGTGCACATTGGGAAAAAGCTACACTAGGTACTAGAAATTGGTAGTTCTTTCACCATGTTGCTTCTCTATGCTTAGGAAATGCTACAACACCTAATAATACAATATGTTCATCCATGGGTTTCCTTAGTTATCTTTGGGAAAATGTGATTTTCCTCTTTCTTTTACATTAAAATAATTTCTGATTCTGGATGGCCTGAATAATGTGGATCCTTGTTCTCAAGTCTGGATTAGATTGGCTTTGCAAGGAAAAAAATGAGTTGGGGCAAAACTGGCTGTGTACAGTTAGTGGGTTAATCTGACCACGGCACTCGTAAATCTCGGGATGCAAACCAGAATTGCAACTGGCTGCCAGCTTCTTAAGGTTCAGTGTAGCAAACAGAGCAATCCGATAGCCGCAGTCTCGAGTCTTTCTCTGCTTCGTTGATACAAGGTCAGAAATGGTTATATTTTTGCCGTTCACAGCAGGGCTTCTCTTAAGTATATTACTCAACTACACAAGTTCCCTGTAACTCAGGCAGTATTTTCACATTGGCCAGACTAATAATTTTCTGAGGATAGGAATGTACTAAGAAAAGACAGTAGATCATCATGATCTTAAGGGGAGGATGATTTGCCTGATGAAATGTAGATGTCTGCACTTGAGCCAGATGTCTATGCTTCTGCTACAATCAGTGGAGAAAAACAGGAAAGAGTAGGATGTAACTCCACTTCTCTGACAGGGCTAAAACTGTGCAGGTTAATTGTTTTCTATAAATGCCAGTTTCTCTACCAAACATAAAAGGAGGTGTGGATGAATAATTTGGAAGCAAGCAAGCAAATCAGCTCCTCAGTGCTTTAAAGCAGAATAAATCTTTCAAGTGGGACACAGATGAAGAAACATGGCCGAACAAACTAATAATTTGGAGCTTAATAATCTACCACTTCTGATGCACTTTGTTTCACAGGAAAATTTCTATCTAGCTCTGAACAAAACTGCTAATATTTCACTATGGGGGGGGACCATTCCAAAGGTGAGTTCTCCTGGCAGCCCCAATCAAACTGGAAGAGGTTTCCTATTTTCTCAGTAAGGGATTTTGCCTCCTCAAAAGCTGTGCTATTTGCTTTTTTAAATAGTGTCAGCTGTGTATAAAGATGCAAGACACAATTAGTGTCTCAGACTTCAGCATGCAAAGTGATTACTTCTGCTACATTAATATTTCAGCTAAATTCATCAAAACATATTATTCACCTGCAATAACCCCAGAGGCTCTATTCCTCTGCAGAATTCTAATTGGTTTTGCATTTGGTGAAAGCAGTAAGAGAGGGAGAGGTTTTATATTTGTTACATTGAAATGAATTAGAGATCAGGGCAGAATGTTTTGAGAATATTGCTGAAAGATATAGAATTGGTTTTGTGTTCGGCAGATCTTCTGATTCTGTCTGGTACCCTCTCAAGCCTTTCAAAAACTTTGTAATTTTTGTCTCCTCAGACGAATGTAACTTCTGAATAAATTTTGTACAAGAAAAATAGTGAAATATTTAGATTAAAAGTACCTGTCACACTTTTCTGAGAAAAAAATGAGCCTGAGGAAGGGGATAGGGCTTTTTTTTTTTCCCCAAGCTTAAAATCATCCAGACCTGACATTTGGGAAAGGACTCTTAGGTCACACAATACCCAGTAGCCTGAAAGTTACAGGGAAGTCCAAGCTGACATCACCCAGTGAGCATGTGAGAAACTTTACCTACGAACAGAAATCTGTGTCTTTGCTTCAGACTGTGCACAGCAGGTACTTTCAGGAAGTAACTTCTATGTCTACTGCAGACCTGGATAGCTTCATAACTTGCCCTCAATACTTCCTATTTATCTTGTGTCATATGAAACCTCTATTTCCTTATTCCACAAAAACAAAAGTATTTTCGAAAAGAAAGAAAGAAATAAAAATAGAACACTTATTTCCCCCTCCTCCAAAATCCTTTCATATATATTTCTTGCATGCAAAAGGGTAGCTTTTGATATACATAATTTTGTAGGGTTTTTCTGGCAGGAGAATATTTTAATGTGAGTAAGCACCAGCTCCTGCCTGCTTCACACACTCGTTGCCTTAGTAACTGTGGCATAGTGCAGCTGAAGTGTGCTGATACCCTTGAAAGGGAGTTTGAAGGAAGCAGATGGGCTGTGGTTATCATTGGTTGGATCAATTAGATGAGTAGATATTGAGACACTAAAAATAATACCGTCAATTGCTCAAAAAATTAATTTTGCAAGAGGAACAGCATTTTCAATGTGACTGCTTAAGATATATGTCATTGTATTTGCAATATTTTTGTTCAGTTTGTATGATGGGGAAAGACGCCACTTTCCTGTCTTTTAACAGAAGTTGAACTCAAGTGCTTTACTTTATTTTTAGTGATTTCTTCATTTCCAGACAGTAGCTGCTGGTATGAACAAAATGTGTTAATATGCTAAAAAATTAACTAATCTATAATGAACAAAAGAATGAGTTTATAAACTAGCTACCTATGTTAAGTTTGAAAACAAAGACAAGAAAGGTAGTACTAAAATGTCTTTGCAACAAAAAGAGGAGGAAAGGAAAAATCTGAAGCTTGCAACTTTATTATTTTTTGCAGAATATGAGTTTTTTCCTAGATGAAAGCTGGGGTACATCGTATCAGGAGGAAAAGAAAACATACTTGGAAATAGTTTTGTAAATTATCAGCCTAAGGGATTTACAGAGTCTAACTTTATTATCTTATTTTGATTTACCATAAATTTATTCCAAAGGAAAGGGAAGTGAGTGACAAGATTTCCACATTTTCAAATTTTAAGAGAAAAGTTCTCTATATTTTATGGCAAAATTTGCAGGCTCAGTGTTAAATATTCTATAACATTTGCAGAAAATTGGCCCTTAAATTAAAAATTACTAGTAAAGAAACAGAACTCACATAGGACAAGCATTCTTCTCATCCATGAGATCTTATAACTCTCCCCAAATGTGAAAAACACATCTGGCTTAACAGGAGTCATATATGAGAAGTGTGAGAGATGTAATCCTTTTATTGGATTTGAGTCCTTTGTATGAAAAGTCTCCATTCTTTGTGTCTTAACAGTATCAAGTATCACAGACACCTTGCAGCCACATTTGAACAAGTGGGGTACCTGGCTTAGTAGCAGTAATGGATGCCCCTCACACACCAGATCTTGAATTTCTCTAAGGAAGTTTGATATCCCAGGAGCTTCTGACATGGTCACCACATTGAAAGGGGCTCAGGATCACTTTTCATTTTTCCTCAGATAGAATTTTTGCAGAGTTTTCTATGAGTGTGTGCTAACCCCACTCCTCTGTCATATTCCTGCTGTCAAAAATGCTCTGATTACAGCTTATTTTCACTGCTGGGATGCCTGCCTGTTTGTAGCACCGCTTTCTATGGTCTCTAAGAAACTGAATGTGTTGAGGGACTGGAGGCAAAGGATAGGCATGGAGTTAGAAAAAGACAAGATGAGAGCAGGCACAGCTCCTGAGAGGCTACTTTTTTTTCCTGGAAGATATAGCTGTTGGAGGAGAAGAAGAAGAAAACAAAGTGCAATTACCAGGAAGAGTGTGCTGGTAAATGAAAAGGTATTTAGTTTAACTAACTTCGTCAAACTGAAGAGATATTTAAAACTTCTGCTCTATCTTTTATATATACAACTGTTGGTGCCTGAAGATCAAGGGGCTCCCTGGTAATTCTCCCTCACGCTTCAAGTAATGTAACTTTCTGAGGAAGGAGTGCTTTGCTGTAGGCCTGCATGGGAAGTGGGGACTGGGGAATTTACTGAACTCCAGATACTCTTTGAGATCAGACAAGATGTATATTAATGTCTCAAAGTCTTTGCAGGAGTGAGTGCTGGTAAAGACCAGTCACAAAGCCTGGAGGCTGAGGAAAGCGCTCACAGAAATGTGGAATCCTCAGTAACTTTCTCCAAGTTTGATCTACTGTAAAGACAGACAAATAGAAAGTGTGTGAAATTGTGTCATGCTGTTTCTCTTGTCCTAGGCTGGAGAATAAGGGATTAGGTGAGAATTTCTTATGTTTTCCTATTTTTTCCATTTATGCAGCTCAGTCCAGCTGAATATGTTGATGTGACTTACAAGTAGTGTCAACTGCTCATGCACTGTTACTGCTTCACTAAATTTGAGTCCCAGTGAAATATTCAAGGATTCCTGGCTGTTATAGGGGTCAGCAGGTCTCATTGCCTCTTTAATGGTGTTGGTTTTGACATGCTTTTACCAATTAGCTGATTGATCAGTTGATGAGCTGAGCAGAGCGAAACAGGGCATTATAGCGTGTGCAGAATTTAGATGAGCAAGTTATGAAAGTAAACCATTGTAGGACTTTTAATTTTAGACAACTTAGTTGGCTAGATTTCAGTCCTGGACGTGTTCAGGATAGCTAACACTGCCATAGTACACATGATAAGATGAGTGACATAAGTAAGATGAATCACTTCTTAAGGTTTCACTGCCTCACTTGATTAGAGAGGTATCCATCACTGTAATTCAACAGTGATGAACACTGCAACAAATCCTAAAACAGAAAATCAGAAAAACATTGTTAATATATGCAGAATAACAGATACAGCTTCAAATTATGTGTGTTCCAATATATGTAACAGAGCACATAGGAAAAAGGACAGCACACAATAAATAAATTGGGGAACACAGGAAATTAAACATATTGTGGCAATTTTAATTAGAAGCCTCTTAAGGATTAGGTTTTGGCTTTAGTCTGTTCTCTTTGTTTCCTTAGTGGTTAAGAGCAAATTTAATAAAAATGGTCTGATTTGGCACTGTCAAGTAACTTCTTTTAATTTGCAGTTAACATGACATGAGCTCCCAGAGAGTTTTTTGATTAAATACTTCAAATAGTATCAAAACAAGAAGAAAATTCTTCAAAGAACTTGGTTGAATTAAAGTGTCACTAAATGAAGCTTAACTGAACATTGGCTAGTTTTTTAAATGCAGTAAGTTGAAAGACTTTGCTTGTCAAGACAAAGCTGCTTGGAGGTTGACTTACTGTAATTTATTTTGTTAATTATAGAAGAGTTCTTACAGAGATCATGGTGAACTCCTCTGTAGTGTGCTACCTCATTTTGTGTGTTTGCTGAAACACATAGTTACCCTTAATGTCACCATAATTTCAGAGGGGATCTCTCTGTTTCTCCGGCTCTCGTGTGCTAGCAATAGCTTTTGTTTTCTCAGACCTTTCCTTCTGTTGCCACTGACTCTTAATTACATTAGTGGCTAACAGCATTACCTTAATTTCAGGAGCACCTGGCAATTCAATCACAAGTGCTTGAGAGACTGATCTTCAATTATCCACATCATGTGTTCAAATCAACCCTCAATCCTCTCCTCTCAGCACTTCGGATCATTGGTCCTGACTCAGCATCCACTGCTCAGTTGCCTTTGATGGAAAGCCAGGTGAGCTTAAGAAGAGTAAAGACAGTCTCATCTGACATGCAAAGAAGATTTCCATTTGTTGGCAATTTATTCATGTTTTTGTGTTGTTATTAAGAAGACTCCATTAGCAATAGAGAATTAGTTAAGTCAATAACTTTCAAATCAAAAGCAGAACAGTATGTTTGATTGAACTGGTAAAATGAAGCAGTTATTCTGGGTTAAGAAGGCTATAAGGAGAAAAATACCATGGACAACATTCATCTATTCCACGATAATATCATATATGTTTTCATGCATATAAACTTCAGAAAGAAAAAAGGTGTCAGTTAAGCTAGTACTCATCAAAAGCCAGAAAATAAGTATTATAAAGAATGAGTTAGAAGCAAATTAGACACATTGTCAAAGTGAAATGTTTTCGCAAGATACTCGGAATTTTGGGATTCGTTCTGGCCTGTGAGGTATTCTGTAAAACTCCCACAGGAATATCAATATACCTCTGAAGTAAAGAAATTCAAACACAAACTAACAATCATTTTTCCTTCAAGTTCATGGACTTTAGAATAATCTTCAATATTTTCCATAGGCTCTCTGTCTGCTTCCTTCCTTTACAATGCTTTCTGAGTTTACTTTTTTTCTCTTTCTTGCATTAAAAATAATTTAGGATGAAAGCACATCTGGAGATTTTCTGCTACATGTCCTTTTGTGTGTGGATATGTATGCATCCATGTCTGGTGGCTGGTTTTGTGTTTCATTTTTTTTAATACCTGCATCTTCTTGGAAAAGAAGCTTTTGTAGCTAGATATACTGCTGCCATTTCTGCTCTTCTAGGGGAAAGCCAAAGGTCTGCATATTTTAAGGTCACAAGGTAAATCTATAATAATATTTTCTGACTGATACAGCAAAATTTCTGCTGCAAAGTTCAAATCGTGACACTGATAAAAATGAAACTCATCTTTTAGAAAGATACCCAGTCCCATCTTAGGGGCTTTTAACACGGACTCTATGTTCAAGAGATTTTGTTCTGGCAGCTACCTCCTTATTAGGAGTCTTTGTCTAATCTCAACCTTGCTCGCTATTTTAGAGAATCTTCTACCATCCATCAAGTCATTTATGTTCAACCCTTTCTCGTGTGTGCTCTGTACCTGTACGCCCTGAGCTCTAGGTGAGTGGTAGGAGAATGACATCTGTGGTATTAATGGTATGGGAAAATGCACCATAGAATGTTCTGTCTTTTTGCAGTTTCATAGCACTGTTGTGTTATCCCAGATAAATGAAGCTGTGTTATGCAGGTTTTCATAGCAGAAAATTCAGACAACTTTTCTCTGTGCAGAAATTAACATTCTCATCAACAGCAACCAAGGCCATTGCTGAGTGGTGGTAAGTGATCCCTTCCACTTTCACATGTATCTAAACCACAGAAAAAGCCTTTGAAGGTACTTTGTAGGTCAGATGTATTATTTATTTTGTGTTATTGCTGTTCGTATTACAAACAAGATGTACACAGATGCATACCTCTGTTGGTTTTGTGCTAAACACTTATGTACAAATTCAGAGACTCCTAAGCCAGTGCATTCAAGTTTATACAGAACTGGAACTCATTTACAAAGTATTTCTAAGCTCTGATCATATAAGCTATATGAATATGTATGTCTTCAAATTTAAAAAATAGAAAACCTAATAAGATCTGACTTTCCAGTTAAAAATCCCAGGATCATGTTAGATTTGTCCCCCCAGAGCCTGACAAAGCAAGGTCAGAATTCCTACCTTGAAAAAGGAACAAAACCTCAGAACTAATACTGATGATATCAGCAGTCTGTCTTTGAGAGGGATATGTGATGAGTTAAAACTGACCTCATATCCCATATAACTTCTGAATCAGCTTTTAAGTTTGGGTTGACAATGGAAGTGTAAGACAAATGAACAAACAAAAAACCCAGAAAGAACACCAAACCCCATAAAATTCTCACCTTTTGTGTCTTCAAGAAGTACATTCAGTTTTTTCTTTTTAAAATCTTTTACTTGGTCAGGATATTTTTGCTTATATAAGTTCCATTTGGAAGCTTTAAGTCATAATCTGATTTTATGAGGAACATGTAAATTATATAATATATCTGCTCAGAAAGAAAAGGTTTTTGGCAGCCTACTTCAGGGAAAAGTCAGTGAAAGGTTGATGCAGATGAAAAGTCATGGACAGATACATTAAGGCTGCTAAATGCTTTGTAACTCTCAGCAGTGCTCTCCAGCCAGCTCTAACTATTTAGTTGTAACAGTTCAGTTCTAGACATTTTCATTTTGAGTATAAGCAGATCTGCATAAGCAGAGTATAATTCTAACAAGCTTCTGAAACTGTAGGATATCATAAAAGCAGGGGAAATTAATGTGTGAACGAAGAAAGCTATGGAGAAGAGAGAATGAAGAATCTGTTCTCTCAGTGCTTTGTATATGATGCTAAAGGTGCCAAGGCATTGCCAAAATTATATGATGAAAAAGACTAAGACTTTTCAGCAAATTTGTTCAATCCTTATGATAGTCCATAAAATATCTTAAATAAGTATTTCATCTAGGATTTTGAAGGATAGCTTTCCATAGATCCTGCCTTTTGGAGAACTCACTGCCTAGTTTATCTCTTGTGTTCCTTTCCAGACCCTGGACTTTGAGATTCATAAAATACAGTAACAACATACTGACATTTGAAACTTCACAGTAATTAGCAAAGAAAAAAGTAAAAGTGAAAAAATTAAATAAAACAAAATATCAAGTGGATGCTACAAAAATGTTTTATTTAAAATATCCTGGATAAGAAATCAGAAGTACTTCAGAAAAATATCTAAGCACTTAAAATGCTTCCTCAGGAGGGGAAGTGGAGGCACAGGCACTGATCTCTTCCCTCTGGTGACCAGTGACAGGATCCAAGGGAATGGCCTGAAGCTGAGTCAGGGAAGGTTTAGGCTGGTTATTAGGAGAAGATTCTGAGAGTGGCTGGGCACTGGAACAGGGTCCCCAGAGAAGAGGTCGCAGCACCAAGATGAACAGAGTTAAAGAAGCACTTGGACAAGGCTCTCAGGCGTGTGGTGTGATTCTTGGGGCTGTGCTGTGTAGGTGATGATCTCTGTAGGTTCTTTCCAACTCAGGATATTCTGTGATTCCATAAGGTACAATGTGCTCTAACATTGGAAATTACTTGTAGGATTCCTTCTGTAACACCATTTTTCTTGAAAAATATACTCTGGGAAGACATGGTTTTGAATCAAGACTTAATGACAGTTCATTGGCTCATTCTGCTGATTGTCTGACTCTTGTGTTGTCTAATTAGCTATTACCTTGCTGAATCTGCAGAATTTTTTTCCCACTTATTCCCAGACTGAATCTTTCTTTTTCAGAACAGAGCAGAACTTGTTCCAAATTCTTTCCCACAGTTCAGTCTGGTAGAAAAAAAAAGGGACTAATGAAATATTTGAATCTGTAAAAAATTGAGAAGTCTTAGATATTCATATATAGCACTGAGATACTGCTCATGAGACCTGTAATTTTCAAAGAATGTTGACAAATTGGGGCAGATGAAGAAAAAAGCTACTGACATGTTCCTAAGATTAGAAAGTATCTTGCTGTGAGGAACTGAGTTCAATCTGTTTACTTTATCTGAAATAACATTGGAATGTCACTTGATTGCAACATATGAGTATATAGTGGCTAATAAAAAGCACTTAAATTCAGCAGAGAAAGACATAATTAGAGCTTGGTAGCTGAGCCACAGATACTTGCATCAGAAATTTGGGACCACTTTTTAACAATGACGATAATTAAATGACGGAAGAAATTACTATAGGGTTGCTAAATTTAGCATCTTTGAAGTCCTCGGCATGGCTGGAAGGAGTCATAATGTAGGATATTCTTCACTTCTTCCAGCTGAAATCCTGCTGGTTGGGGGAGGAGGTGGAGGATGCTACTGTCTCCCTCATACTTCTTGTAATAAATGTGCCAAAGCCAAATTGGATTGTTTTCTCAAAATTTCCCCTTAATTAAACACCAATTACTGCAGTTGAACACGGGGATATATGATTGAGATCTAACGACCTGTGATACGGAGCATGACAAATTAAAGCAGTGAGCTTTTGTCTTTTGATTTACAAATCTGCGGACTTCATGCAGAGTTTTGCGATCTAGAGGAGCCATGCAATTCTACTGACCGTGGGCTTGGTTTCTTTCCTCCCCATTTTGTGAGAGTTGCCTGCCTTAAACAATATTAAAGTTGATGTTGTTCATAAACTGCATGTTTCTGGGTTAGATCTACCAGCACCCCCCAAGTTCTTCTTGGCAGGGATGCTCTTGATCTGTTCATCCCTCGGCCTGGGTTGATATTGGGAGTTACTTGGTTGTAGTTCTCTAACATTTCTGGTCATGTCTATATAACTTCCAGAAAATAAATGTACCTGCCATTACAGTACAGGTTTTTGTCCATTTTATCCATTTTGCACATATCCAAGTGCAAAATTGTCATGGCAGCCCAAATACCAGAATTTCAGAAGGCATGATATCTGCACTCAATTGTTCTGTGTGCAGGCTTTAATGAAATGAGATAGGATTGACAAAGATGAGTAAAAATCACACAAAAGCAGTTTTATGTATCTAAGGTCTCCCATATCCAAATGTCCTATGCTGTGGATTAGCTATGATATACCAGTCAGTGTGTTCTTCCAAAACAAAATCAATCAAACATGACAATTCCTAACTTGTAAAGATCAAATTAGTGTGGTATTCCAAATAGGAAGGCATGTTTTTATAACTGTCATTAACACAGTAATTTGAATTATCATAGCTCTGCATTGTAATTTCTTGCTACCTGATTTCTTGCCAGCTATGGGAAAAAAAAATGCACATTTCCTCATGCCCAGTACCATGAATAAAATATAATGTAAGCTAAAAATCAGGATAAATTAAAAAAAAATCTCATTCCATAGTGACAGAAAAAGATTCACTTTAGAAATTTTGAATAGTGTATTTCGAAATTACACTTTTGAAATATTTTGTTTCAGCGAGGAGCATATAATTTATGACACATCATTAGACATAGAAATTATTTTGATTTTTTAAAATATAATACATTATATAAGTATGCTTGAAATAGGACAGCAAAATAAACAAAGTCAAATCAATTAAATAAATCTTCTTGACCTTCTAATATAAAATGCTTTGATGATCTATTGAAATGTAAAAGGAAGTTTAAGTTTTTCTATTAGTTTACCTTAAATACAAAGACAGAGTAGTAATATAAATTTATATGAAATCTAGCTGTTATCACATATTTCACACTAAAACACAAACAAAGATCATTAAAATGGTCTGTCAGAAAACAGCTGTGGTAATTTAGTTCTATCAAGTAAAAGCCACCCTGCATCATTTTGGGAGGCAGATTCTCATTTGTTTCTTACAGCCCTTTGGGTAATAAAATATGATAATGGTCCATTTTGATGGGTACTTAATTGCCTCTGCATGCATTTCTGCTGTATGAATTCATGGTGGTTTCTGTGGTTAAAGGTTCTGTGTCAGTAAATCATGCCAAACAAGTGTCTGCTCAGGAAGGCAGTTATGCAAGTGCTAAAGCCTTATTGAGGTTCCACAGCATACCAAAACTAGAAAAAAAGGAATGCCCAGTGAATGAGAATAAAAATATGGATAGGAACACTTATTCAAGGAGATGTCCTTCTGGAATGATTGATCACCAGAAGCTTTTTTAACTTCAGTCAGTAGATTGACAAATAAACTGTAATTTAGTAAAAGTACCTTTTTAAAAAAAATTCTTCAGTTCTCCAAATAATAACATCATGTTTGATAGTTGATCTTTTTCTCATAACATTCATTGAATTGTATATTTGGGAAACCATCCCTGAAGTACTTCTTAATGCTACAAATAAGCATAATTGTAAAGATTTGGTAAAGGCAATTTATGGTCTCTCTCCATAAATGATACACTGGGGTATAATTTTTTCTTTTTTGTTTGAGACATAAAACATTCTCACTATTAAGAACTTTCTTTTTCAAGATCTGTCATGTAAAATACAATTAGTTTTAAAGCATATATGCGCTAAACAGTTGGGGTTTTTTTCTAGATGCTTACTGGACTTGATATATCGTCTTTAAGTGAGTGAATTGAAAAGAATTGTATTCTTTACGACTGTGTAAAATTTAATGTTATTTAGGTGTTGATAATGAGTAGGAGATAGGTCTGTGTCAATTTCCAAATACCCTGGTCACATTTTTGAAAGAAATAGTAACAATTGTATTTTTTTTTTTACAGTGACTTTTCAATGGTTGTTAAGGTAGGTCTGCTCTTTTTTTCCTTTGCTTCTGTGCAAGGGTGAACCCTTGCACAACTGGTATCAGTCTCAGAAGAAATAAAGTTCTTTTCCTATAGACACTGAATATATTGTATCATCAGATATGACTTTTTTACAATCATCAGACATCATCATTTTTTAACATGTATGAAGCGTGATGACATAATCAATAACCTGTTCTGCTTTTAAGGATAATTCTTAAAGTGGCTTAGTTTTAGATTTTTTCTCAAGCCATACCACAGAACGAAAGATGTGAAGAAGAAATGAAGAATGAAGGTTATAGCCACCTACTGGGAACATTTTTATAAAGTCTGTGAGACAGTGCTTTAGGACATTGGTTAGCATTAAAATGTAGTCATCACACACCTGATTTCTACAGGATCTGGATTCATAAAGTAAAATCCTAATTTCTTTGAAGTCAGTTGCAAAATCATCATTAACTGTCATTAAAATATTCCCATTAGTAAGGTCAGGATGCAGGAGCCAAAAATGAAAATGAGTTACTGCTGAGCATTGTGATTATTAGCAAGTCCAAGATTTGAAATTATCCTTCTTTTCAATGTGAGGATATTTTTCTATTTATATGATTTTGTTAGTCTGCTTTGTGTGTTTAGAATCCAAACTCTTGAGGACAGAAATTAGTTTACGAATATTTTGTACAGTCTCTTAACAAAAGGGCTGGTGATTTCAATTTGAGCATCTGGGTGCTATCAGAATGCAATGGTTTCATAATAACTGCATGCAAAACAGCTAGGAGGAAAATTGCATACAGAAAGGCAATTATCTGGAATATGATAATACAGGCTGCCACCTACGCTGGCTTTTCTTCATAATGGCTGTTGAAAAAGACCGAGCACCTTTGTTAAGCATTTCAAAGATGGAACGGTGACAGGTGCTATACAGAATTCAAGAGCTATTGTTTAAACTTAAGCAATATTGACTAAAACTCTGATTTCACCCTAGGAAGCCAGTTAATTATAGCTGAGGCTTTTTTCAAAAGCTGACATGACATAGCTGACAGAATTACGGAGGAAACCGAATTAGTCACTGACATCAATGATAGAAAGTACCCTGATGCTTCTTACCTCATATGAGGGAAAAGTTACAAATTGCTGGTGTGGTTGATGATGCACAGCGGTTAATGACATAGACAGTACATTTACTATGGGGAAAAAAAAAAGAAGATTCAGATCTAATTTATATGTATTTGACAGTCTCAAGGCTTTCACAGCTGATGGTGCTGTCCTGAATGGAAATAGGGAATTAAATGAAAATTGAATGCTTACATCCTTTTCTGCAAGGTGGGCCTGAAGTAATACAGGCGGGGGGGGTTGTTCATTGCATTTTGATAAATTTTAAAGTGTTTTTCCTTTTTTTATGTTAGAAATTAATATTTTTTTCTACGCTATAAAGAGGTGAAAACTGAATGCAAAGGGAAATACCATGTGTTTTTGCATTTCTTGAAAGCCTGGGAGGCAAAAGAATTCTGGTTCTCATAGAAGGTATTTTGTCTAACCTCCTGTCCCTCTGAGAGTATTTGGATGCTGTTGTTTCAGAAAATACAAAATAAGTTGAAGACTCATAACAGGAAGTCTTATATCTAAAGTTGAAGGTCTTAAAACAGGAAAACAGGACAGGAAAAGGATAAAGATTGGCTATGTTGAGAACTAGATATTACAAGTGAGGAGAATACATGGCTACATTAAAAATTGGTAAACTAGCTAAGCCTGACAAAATAATTAAGAACAAAAAGTTCCCAATCCTCAGTAGAAAATGAATTGCCAAACTCCAAGTAGTCCTGTGACCTATATTCCTGGAACACAATTGCAGAAGCAGCAGCCATCCTGCCCTTATCGAGAGCCCTGTATAGAAAAGCAACTTGTTACTTGTTTATCTTAACTTTGATAAGGACCTTCTGTTCTCTTGGGAAGATACATACCAGGGAAATGACTGCAGCCATAAACACCAGGTGTGAATGTTCCTCCTTTATCTCCCAGAGCGCTGGGAGATGGCATGTTTGAGTGAGTGGCTGATAGGGGCAGAAAAGTCTGCCCTGCCAGGTGTTTGGTGGTGGAGCTGTTTTGTCCTTCCCTCTGCATGTTCCCAAAACTTTCTTAAAGTAGAAACATATAAATACTGGAGCGTGTGTAACAAAGATGAATCCTGCTAGATGAAGCAGTGGTCTCTGTTTTTTTCCAAGCTGCTGCAACAATTACTAGTTCAGCATCAAAACAATTGGTTGATTTAAAAAAGTAAACCCCCTAAAACTCCCTGTAGTGTTGCCCTATTACTTAACCACTTTTGAGACAGGCAGGCTTACTTTCCTGGACTTTGAACACACATCTCCTGTTGATAGGAATGAACACTAATGCTGACTTAAATGACATTCTGGGACAAGACTGGGTATTCCTCTGTTTTTCATGAGGAACCTGCTTCTTTCTGTACAGATCAAGTAAATTCAAGAATTAGCAAGAAACCCACACCTAGTAATTGGGATATTCACCTGGAGAAGGGGACTAGGAGTTTCATGTTCCTATTCTGGTGAGTGTTTAATGTATGCATTTAATACTTGATCTACCAGATAACTGGAAGACCAATGTGTTTATATGATAGTCTCCAGAGGGGTTTCTGTCCTCAGAGAGAAAGGGCTGTTTGTTAAACTTACATATGGGAATCAGGACCTCCTACAGGACTTTCAAATGTTTATTTTAGCAAGACATCATCATATGGATGTGATCTTGATCAGCTTTTGGAGCTACATCTGTAAAGCTCAGATAGTCCCATTGTATCTGGCAGATCTATCCCCAGTCAGTTCCCAGCAGCAGGGAGAGTCAAGCGAGTCCAAGTTGCATCTTTTGCTCCTCGGGTTAGAAAAATGATTGGCAGAGTCCCATAACATATGGCCCTGCTCAGAAACTCCTACTGAGAAAAAGGTGGGGAGACAAGCAGACAATTCCGTTTACAGGCTTCTCTTCTCGACTTCCCTCAGCACTCTGCAGACACCCTGTGCTCTTTGCATAACCACAGGTCTGAACAGGTGCCAAAGCTTCTGGTGCATTTTACAAATTGGCAGCAAGATAAGCTCTGCTGCCATCCAGACAAATTATGCCCTGGTCCAACATGTACTTAATCAGAGGGCTTCGTAGTCACTGCTGGGGATGTTTTTCATTATCTCAACCTCAGTGAGAGATCAATAGAAACAAGAGTGTTAGCAAACACTAGAGCCTAAAAGATGTCAAAAATCTTAATAATTTTTATTTTTTAATTTCAATTTTGTAGACCCTTAAGTACAGCATAAAATCTTGGCTACAAAATAGGTCTTATGATTCACTGACTAATTTTATTTAGGATTATATCCCTCTGGAGAGGTTGGTGTGTGGCCAGACTGTGCTACTAATTACTTACTGTGAACATTACCTCACATTCAACAGGCATATAAAGCAATATTTATGAATGTAGACAGAAAATGGCTAGTGGAACAGTATCCAAAGATGTTACAGACTGTTTTGGAGGTTTTAGATTCTGTTAAATTTATTAATATTAATGAAAATGCTACTATGTGGATCATTACATCAGAGCTGAGATAATAAAATGTATCTGAGATTTGAGAAGTATTCAGTCTAATTGATATCAAGGAGGTATGCAAGCAAACTTTATTAAAGTGGGCAAGAGTAACTGTAACTAAGGTAAAATAATGAAAATTGGAAGCAAATGTAATAAAGACCAGACAATATTTCTTCACTATCAGATTTAATGTCTTATTGTGAATATTCCTGAAAGTATAAAATTTAAGTGATGCATTAAAATCAGAAGAAATGTGCTTGACAGTAAACCTGCAGGTAGTAAATACATCAGTGATACAAAAGTATAACTAGCCTGGAAGAGCAGCAGTCATAACCTTCTTCCATAGTCCTTGCATCGTTTGTGTGCATCTTTTAAATATAGAGTTTGTAAAATATTGTCTTAGTTTAAAATCCATTTATGGTTTTAAGACAACTGTAGCTACTGGTACTGTTCACAGTTTTGCCGCATTTTAGTGTTACTGTAGCGTTTCACTATTTGTTCTTGCAGTTATCAGTCATTGATATCCCACACTTATTTTGTTGGTGGGTCAGGAAAGAAGAATGCTGTGAACTGATATACAGCAGATGTTCTTAGGAAATCATGCAATTGTTCAGCTATCTCAGCAATACTTTTTTTCCCCCCAGTATACGGTGGTCTCTCTCTTTGGTGTACATAATATGAGTACGTTTGGCTTAAGTCAGGTGTTTACCACACACCATTCTGGGTATGTGATATCTCTGTGAGCTGCTGTGCTGAATATTTACAAAATAAATAGAATTCACTTTGCTAAACCCTGAAAATGTTATGACAAATACTCTTGATATTATCCCATTTATTTCCTCTTTTGACAGAAAAAAATTCAAGTAGAATTTCCTGAGGTATCAGTCTTGAGAGAAGGTGGCAAATGGCTTTTCCCTAAAGTTCATTACTTTACAAGAAAAAGATATGATTGATATACATTCCTGTTCTATAAACCTGGAAGAAATATTGCAGGAAATGATTTTTTCTGTAGAGACTTTTAAAAAAGACTTTCCTAAAAAGAAGCATTTTCATGACTTAATATCCATTAGAGGTATTGGCTCCTTCCGTGTTTTAGACAGTAATTTCCTTAATGGAAACAGTTATTTCACAGAAAACTGACTAATTTTCAAGGAGTTTAGGTTCGAAATTCACATATGCAGGATTTTCAGGAATTATGACTAGGTCAACCACCCACATCATATCTAAAAGAATAGTTCTTTACTTAGTTTAATAGCATGATGATCCATTTTTTATTTTAAAGGATAACCTTTATTTCCTTTTCTATCTGAAATGAAAGAGAAAGTGGCTGAATAAGGTCACTGTCAAGGAACACAGAGTATCTCTGTTAACATTTAACTCAAGTTCATATTCAGTGGAAGGACAGCAGTAAGTGCACTTATTTTGGCAGCACCTGGAGAAGGGCCTTTCCCAAACTCTGTGGAAGTGTTTTTGTGGAACCCATGTAGTGCGGGTAGCTCAGTGTGCAGCTGCAGTACCAGCTGCAGATTGAGCCCTGTGTGGCAGGAGCAGAACTGCTGCCCCTTTGCACAACAAAGGGCACAGGGAGCTGTGGGCCAGCCTGGTGACAGGGCATTCAGAGACACAGCAGGACCTGGGGACCCCAAGACTTTCCTGTGCTTAGACCGTGAGGGTATAAAAGCCCAGGGGTTCCTTTGTTTGCGGTCCCTTCTTGAAGGCACCCAGATTGAGCTGTCATTTTGTTATTGCACCAAGATTAAATTATTTTAGGGGTAGAGACATTTGAGACTCTGCTGTGGGAAACCTGGGGTTGAGCAGGTGAGGAACCCTGGTGTGACTGTGGGGGTGTAGCTGGGAAGGGGCCTCAGTCTCAGCTCGGGTGGGAGCCAGAGTGACTGTGCCAGAGCGGCTCCTGGATGGTCGGACAGGGAGTTTTCCTTAGCACTATCTGGACAGGCTCAGCATACTTTAAGCACAGGAGTCTCTGGTGGTTTTGGGACCTGCCCACAGTATGCTACTGATGTGTTCAGCGTCGCTGAAAGTTGTGTAGAATGAAGGCTTTAGACACCTGTGGTAGAACTTGCTCAAGGAATGGATTCTCTGTTTGCCTAGGGGAAGGAATGTAAACATAAGTGATAAATCAGGGTCACCGCTTGAAAAATAAAGATCTTGTCTGGAGCAAAGCAAGGAACACAAAATGAATAGCTTATGCTCACGTTATCAGCACCGTAAAAGGTTGATGAAGAGTGCTTGAGCTGATTTTTTTTTTTTAAACATACGTTTTTTTCAGTCATTTGTCTTATATCCTCTGTATAGATCCGAAGTGTGAGAGTAAGGTCATAGAATACCATTAACAAAACTGTTTATACGATTGGCTAGGATTATTGATTTTTATTGATTTTTTTAATATTGATATTATTTGATTATTACTGAAAGTCTCATCCTATATCTATATGTTCATCTATCTTTGTGTGGCAAAATCCTTGTGTTATCACTAAGAATATAATAGATTCTTTTTCAGAAAAAGAAAAATTGTCCCATAAAAAGTATGCCTTTCTATATGCCTACTCGCTTCAGATCATGGACCTATCCATGTGTAAAAAAATGCACTTTTTGACTTATTTTCAAGAAGTGTGAATACATTATGAAAAATAGTTCTCCAGTCACATGGTTTGAGCTTTGATAATGTATCCTTTGAGAGTAATGAAAAAACCTTAATCTTTTGGGACTCAACTAATTAATATAATAAAAAAGAAAAGAAAATTCTTGTATGCATCACATTTAGTAATTAGTAAGGCAAATTGTGCGTCAAGGAACTCATAATTGCTTCAAAAGTTTTCAATCATCTTATCCATCTGCCAAAGCATTACAAAAGTAAGTATTTTAGCAGTTTCTGGAACCTGTCCTTACCAAACATTAGTCTTTCCATCTGTAATTAGATTTTTTAGGAAGTACTTTTCTTAATTAAGAAAATACTAATTTTTCAACATCAGATGATAAAATGGAGAAGATAAAAGCTGTTTTGATTCTTTTATAACAAGTTGGAAGCAATTCACTTGATAGTTTAGAAAGATAATTACAAACTCTGTAAAGACTATTGTATATGAAAGAAACCAGTGTGAATATAAGTTTGAGGAATTGCATATGGTATATTGTGTTGTCTTCAAATTTTATTCTCTTTATTCCTTAAGAAACCATTCTTACTTGATAAGCTAAATACAGGACTAGTACGAATACTTTTTTTCCTACAAAACACCTGGATTGATTCCAGAAAACGTGCAGTACTGACTTGGTTAAACTTGAATTTTCTTTAAAATTAAATTACTTGAACTGGCTTCCGTGAAAACGTGCAGTAACCCAGTCTTAGAAGTATTTTAATATATGCTTCCAGATCTGCATCCAAAGGAGTACAAGTGCTAGAAGAGTGAGAGTTAGAAAGGGGATTTGGTAAGAGGAAATCATCTTAACCTGGGTGAGAATAAAACTTGATAATTATTTTTGAAAAGCAAGTGATTATTCTCCTAGATTATGAAATCTAGAATAGCCTAATTATTTTAAGTAGTATGCCTAGTGAGATTAAAATGTGTCACTCCATATTTTTGTTCAAATAATTAAAAAAAAAATCTAAATCCAGACACAAAGATGAGAAATTTCAGGATGTAACAGTAATACTCTGCTCCCGGGCATGTGGACTTGTGGTAAGACTCTTGTTCTCTGTATGGAAGTTGACAGACCTCTATATCTACTCCCTGCCCCCCAAAATAAAAACAACCAACCAACCAAGTTTTTTCATTCTTGTAAATGTTTCACTTCTTACCAGGTTTTGAATGATACATTATTGTAGTGGCCTAGGATCATTTCATGAGTTCTTCCAAACTCTTGCATTAAAGGTGTTGATGATTAAAACAACATATAATTTTGTTTTTAGTAATGAACAGCACTAATGCATTAAAAAGTCTTTAATGCAGATGAATAATAACCTTTCTAGTTAAGGCATATGTAAAATTTCTTAATCTAAATCCAGTACTCTGAAAGTTTAGTAAAATGGAATGCATATCTTATAATTTCCATTTTTTTTCATTTACTTCTGCTCTTTGATCTTTTCAGGTATCTATGTCTTTCACCATAGGAAGCTATTCTATTTGAATTGTAAAATGTTTGTTTTTTAATTAATATTCTGCATTCTAAATTCAGGAAAGGACTCCGAAGATTAATGCTGGCTAATACATGATTTGTAGTTGTAGGTTTAAAGTCTTGTTTATGTGTTTGGAATCATCTTGAAGACAATGAATTAATATTCTTGGCTGTAACATGAAAACAAAGAATGGCACAGTTTTATAAAAACAAACAATCTCGTTAATCCCACAGCCAAGTTAACTCCAAGTAAACTTTTACAAAACACATAAAAATCCAAAAATATTTGGAAGGTTTTAATGACATTATTACCAATTGCTTATTTATTCACTAGTTGATTAATGCAGACAAATGGGACCCTTCTCCTCTCAATTTCTTATTCTTTAATGATATCAGTTTCAGCCAGTCAGTGGAAAATGTATATTTCTCTAAAATGCAAGATTAGAAATCAGTGTAGTTCTCTCCAAGTTAGAATGAATGTGACCTTCCACAGCTTGGAGTAAAACAATTTGTGAAAAAACAAAAAAACCAAACAAACCAACTAAAACCAAACCCGGAAATAACATCACAGTATTTTGATTTGCTGTCTACAACTTCAACATTATGTGGAGGGCACAGGCTGGTGCTGATTTCTTCCTGCTGTCTGGCGATAAGATGGAAGGGAATGGCTTAAATATGTCAGGGAGATTTCAGACTGGATGTTGGGAAAAAGTTGTTCACTGGGACAGTGGTCAAGCATTGGAAGACGTTCCCCAGAGAAGTGGTCATGGCACTGAATGAGTGCTCAGTAAGTGTCTGGATGATGGTCTTCGATTTATGGTTTCTCTTTCTCTGTGTGCAGTCTAGAGCTGGACTCTGATCTTCATCATTGGGTTATTTCCAATTCTGGCTCTTTCATGATTCTATTCTGTATTTCAGGTTTAGTCATTAGCAGATATTACTAGACATATTTTCACGATTCCTACTGAGTTCAGCAAAATTTCTTCCTTGAAACCTCCTTACCTCTTGTTCATAAAATAATGTTTAATCATAATATAATTCACAAAATAAAAATGCATGTATACGTAAAAGTAAAAGGACTGTGGGAAGCTTATTCCCAGATAGCAATGAAAGTGGGAAGAGACCTTTTAACTTCTACTTTAAATTTGCTGTGTTCAACTCTGTCATGCCATTATCTGAACACCTTCTGTGGTGTTCTCTCACTCATCAAAGCGACTAAAACACATCTTAGAATCTGTCTTGTATCTTCTCCCTAAGTGAAAAAACTGTACAGTTGAACATTCTTTTGTATGTGTGTGTGTGTTTTGGGGGTGAGTGTATTGTTTTTTGGTTGGATTTTTTTTGTTTGCTTGTTTATTTTATATTATTTCCCCCCCCAACATTCGCAAAAATTTCTGTTAAACAATTTCTGTAAAGAGAAAAATTCAAAGAAACATACTTCACACCTGGAGCAGCCAGACTGAAGTTTCATAATCCTTTTTATCTAAGAGAGTATGTCTTGAAGTACTAGATGACTCCTTTATATACCTGTATATCTATGATATATATTTTACAACCTATAAACCCATGCTGCCTTTGACTATGAGGTTGTCTTAGGAAGAAAAGAGGGGAAAGGCAGTACAGCAGGAGAACTGAGTGATGGGAAGAAGGGCAATCCTGTTGGAGATAGTGGAAAAAACGCTACAATCATCAAGGATTTAGAGAACAAGTAGACATAAAGTCAGTGTATTTTCAGAACAAAAGCTTGGAAGAGGGGGAAGTTCAATTTTCAAAGCTTCTTTCCACAGAAAATTTAGGAAGTTTAAAAAATATTATGATAGTGTTATCACCATCATCATCATCAGTACCTTGCTGTAATGAGAAATCTGCTCTCTCTTTCTTCTCTTTATCCAAGTACAGATTTCGGGATGTTTGTTATGAAAACACTTAGCAGAGAAATATCTAGCTGACGGGAGATGGAAAGGATTCCATTCCCAATTGCATTTCTCCCTTGGCTGACTTTCAATAGAAAAGTTTTTCTTGTGATGTCAGAGAAAATACTGATGCAAGAAGTAGAAAAAAACTTCAGACCTGCATTGTTATAAAAAGCTTTCAGAAAGTAGCTGGGGAAAAGATAACAGACAAAACTTCAATATGTATGCAGAAGTAAGTACCTTAAATGTTTGAAGAACTTTAAATTGTACATTCTCCTAGAAATATGTCCTTCAGAGTAACAAATTCATAATACAAGTGTGGTTTTATGATAAATTTGTATTTAAATTTTAGATGAGAAACACAGGAAAATGAATGAAAGCTCTTTACTAGTAGAGTGATACTCAGTGTTGACATAGGTAATCTAGTTTTACTGCACAAGATTTATTCTTATATTTGGTCAATTTCCATAATCAACTAAAAGATGGTTAGAGTTACTTTCACACTGTTGTGTTCAGAAAATATACATTTTTTTAGCTTTGATCAGATATTTTATTAACTGTTCAGACTGTTTGGAAAAGTATAGAAGTAAATTTGCTGGGTTGAATGGAGAAAACAGCAATTTATGCATATTTTAGATACATGTTTTAACCTGATTTGTTTTAAAAAATTGTGCTATGCTTATCCTTCTGTATATTGGAAAATGTGTACAGGTCAAATTCTTTCTTTTTTTTTAGAGTTTTTAGATGTATTTGTTCTAAATCGTAAGTAACATGTACAGCTAATATAAGGAAAATAGTTCAAAAAGAACGATACACATTTTGCAGGTGAAAAATCAATATAACTGGATATAATATATCCGTTAGTATATAGAGAAAATTGCTCTTCGGTGTATGCAAAATAATTACCTTTTGGAAAGATCATGATATTTAAAAGTTCCGTGAAAGGATGTGTTGGCACATTTAAGTTTATTTAGAAGTTAGGAGTAATCACCCTGTGGAAAATA
>VXAZ01002627.1:273267-284346 GCA_013399875.1 Gymnorhina tibicen | reverse complement strand
AATGTGGTTCCCTCTCTGTGTTAATGCGGCCCCTAAGCTCACGCACACTGGCTTATTTTATTTTGGTCAGTCACAAACCTGTATATCAAATATCAAGTGATTTTGAATGATGCTGCTTTGCATAATGATTTGAAATGGTTTGCTGTCTTCCAAGCAATTTTTATTGAAAATTTTAACAAGTTTTTAATCTCAAACAGTATGATTATACACATTTTTTAAAAGAACTGTTACACCTGTCGTACCTGTAGTGTATTTAACCTTCATCAGATATTTTTTCTGTTCCTGTACTCCCCATTATATATGTTATCCTTGCTTTCTGGGAACAGATCCTTTACTTTGTTGTAATTTTAGAATTTCAGGCATTCTTATCTGATACAAACCAGTACAACCTCTACAACCTCTACCATAGCTCACTAGGTTGGTAGATGAAATCTGTTAAAGATGAAGAACTCTGGTTCAGAGCAAGTTGGCAGTTCTTTTACTGGCTTTTTACATGAGGCACTGGACCCCCGGTTCACTGCTAAAAATATAAAATTCTTTACACTCACTTTTCATGACTAGTTGAAATAACTCATTCTAAAACATGAATGTTGCAAAGATTAATTTCTGTAAATGGTCCTGAACATGAAGACTCCTTGCTATGATAATGTAGTTCTTAAACTGTAATGGGCATAAGAAATGCACATCCCATTTTCACATGTTTTTTACTTTACTTTGACAATGCTTTTCTGTATGAGTCTCTGCTGCCTTATGCTGAGATAACTTTATCCTTACTGCCTTATCGTTTTATGTTTCACCTGAAGTAATTCTCACAGAAAAGGATTGTTACTGTAGGTTGCAGTTAAGTTATTACATTCAATTAGTAACTTGTGCCGTCTCAGTCAGGGTAAAACATGTCTAGTAGCAAACAAAAACTAGAAAACTGAACAGCTCTTTTTCCCTTAAAGCATTTATGTGCTGAAGCCACAGTAGTGAAAGCTTGTAAAATAAAACAAATTATTTTCATGAAAGGATACCAAAGGCTTTTTAGCAGTTTCACCCAAGGTACTGACAAACAAACCATGACAGGATAATTGGCAGTGTGAGCTGATGAAGATCAATGATTCTCTTTTATTATGGCAGATAAACAGCCAGACTCTTGCCTTCAGATATTCTACCACAGAAAAATTCTATTGGTCAAACAATATTCACAAAAAAATCACTGAAATTTTTTAGTCATCAAAATAATTTTGCTTTGGAAAAAAACAGTATGTAAATTCACACAAATGTAAATTTCCTTAGTTTATTCTCAGGCTGGCAGTCAAAGGCTTAACTTGAGCCCTAATCCCTTTTAGCTGAAAGCTCCTTTAGCTGGAAGTTCATCTGCCAGCACTCTGTCAGTCCAGCTATTTCTCATGTCAGCTGGTGATGAACAATTACTGACACATTAATCCTGTATCACTTCCTCACAGACTGAGCTTTGTCTGAGTTTGAACAGAATGAGATGAGATACAGCAACTATTTTGGACTACCTAGGGGTAGTGAGGAGGAAAGGAAAAATAAAGTTTAAGAAACATAAATCATTAAAAAGGACTCTGACCTTTTTGAGCATGAATTATCAAGATCAAAAGAAACATCATCATCACCACATTTTTGAGTTTATACTGAAAGTATGGGAATGAGTTCTGAAAAATTAAAAAGATCTAATTTTTAAGTAAGCTGCCGTAACTAAGTAGGAAGAGTCATTCACAGAGGCAATCATTTCAGAATTTCTTTTGTAATGTTACTGTCATTCAGTTTCCACTTTGCCATAGGGGCTTTTTTGTTCTTAACTATATGAATATATTGCAAATTAAGAAGCATTAGTGAACCTCAGATAAAAAACACAGCTCTACATATGGCAGACTGGATCTTCCACTGAACCTTTCCTCATTCCAAATCTTAGTTTTTCAGAAGGGATTAATTTAAGGTGTAGGTAATAAAGCTATCATTTAAAACTGTTATGAGTGCATTTTAATTTTATTTTGATTAAAGTGATTAGTTAATTAGATTAACGTTTTGCTGGTTACTAAAATAAAATTTCAAAAATTATAGTGCAACATATATTTCATAAAGTAAAAGTGCTGTATGCTGCTCTGACCTTTCCAATATTCTGAATTATGGTTGTTGTTCTATTTGTCTTCTTCAGTTGCTGAACTCTCAATATACCTAACTGAGTATAAGATCAGCCAACACAATTAATAGCCCTAGCAAAACAATCCTAAGCTTCTAGTCTGACTTAAAGATATATATAAAGGTGAGGGAAAAAAAAATAAACCCATCTTTTCCAGAGGAAAATGCTTATAATGATGTATTTCAGAGTATTTTGACATATGTGTAAAAACGAGGTATTTAACAATCTTTCTTTCACCCTCTATTGTTATCACTCAGTTCCAGCCACAACAGATTTGTAGCTGGCTTGAATTTTAGCATTGCATGGTCTGCAGAATTGATTGTTTGTGCTGAAGAGCCAAGTTATAAACTTAAAAGTTTAAGATTTATGTTTCAGCAGCTGTAGACCCAAAGGTATCAAAACAGAAACTTCACTGTCACATCTGACCCAGTCAATGTTTCAACTGCAAGTGCCCATCGAGAGGCCTGTCATTTTGTAGATTTGATGCCCTACCAGTGTTTGTTATGTTTAAGGATACTCCCTTTTCTGCTGAGTATTTTGTTGTACCCTTAAGGACTTCTTGATACCTGAGGGAAATACAATGCAAAAATTATTTAGCTAATTATTACAAACACTTTATTATTAAATGGCACTGTCATAGGATCTCTTTTTGCAAGGCAAAGAAAAAATCATGTCCTTCGCTTTTAAAAAAGTCATGTTTCTATTTTTCTTGGAAAAACATGGCTGCATCTGGTTTATAATACAGAATAAGTTATAACATTATAAGAATCTTACAGTGTTATAATGATGTTACAGTGTCATAATATTCCAAAGGGTTGATTTTAAATAATTGCCAACTCACTGGAAGAGCTTTCAAGACTTTGACTTCAATTGTTTTCAAACACAAACTGCTTTCCATTATTTTGTGATATTTTCAGTCACACCTTGTGTAAACAGATTAGAGTGGGTGACTGGTTTCTTGATCATTCCTTTCTCCCACTCCACTACAACCTGTAGATAACTCTTAGTCAAACAAAGAGAGAACTGAGTGGTAAGTCTTAACAAAGCTATAAAAGACTAAATTTAGAACTTAGAAAACTTAACAGTCAATTACACACATAAATATAAGAGTCAAATTTAATTTTTTGGTGGCATCGTAAAAATCTTCACCACAGCTGAGTATGAAAACCTTAGGGATGCGTTAGGCATTAGTTCAGTATCAGGTACAAAGAGGGATAGTGTGAGCAGGGAAAATAGTTTGTGATCTACATCTCAAAGAGGATTCCTCTTGGAATAAATTATTCTTTATACAGCCTCCACAAGGAGGATGCAATTGTATATAGTCTATAATGTTTTACTTTTCTGGGAATACACAGGCTTTTAATTTGACACTTGGGAGTTCTAGAACCAACAGTGAAGCTGCTTTGCTAAAATATGCCATGAATTTAGTCCTTTCGCTTCATTATTTTTAATTTAAATAAATTATTAATTTCTGCAAGATGAGGAAAATTATAAGCATCAGTTGCTTTTCTGTTCTATCTCAAAGTTTTCTCTTTTTAATATAAAAGAACATGCAGGTTGAAACACCATAGCACACTTCTTTTAAAACATATTATGGAACAGTTTATCATATGGACTACTGTAATAGTTTAATGATTAAAAACATGCAATCTGTGAAACTGTAAAATAATCAGTATAACTGAATATGTGTAAGGGTGAAAAATATATTTTTTCTCACCCAGGATTAAGAACGCTGTATTTTCAATTTTACATCATTTATTAGGTCAGGAATTTACCAATCATAAGCACCTCCAAAACATTCAGATTCCTATATATGAACCACTGGCTGTTTCCTCACATGAAAATGACATGACACAGTGCCATAAAAGCCCATGACCAGACTTTGAACCCATCCTATGCAAGTATGCATAAGATATTCACTCTAATAGTGACTCACCCTATTAGTGACTTTGCCTTCAAGAGGATCTATCCAGTAAGTAGCTGACAAAGGTCATTAACATCATCTTTAATCAAATTTACTTTTCCATTTCTGTGGATAATTCTGTGGAGGATAATACAGGCTTTTGCAATTTAAAAAAAATATATATTTATGGTACAAACAAGGTGTTCAGAGGAAGGACTTCTCCCACAGTGGAAACTCCATCATTTTTGGCAGTAATCTTTAAACTCACTTAGACATAACATGGTGGCTATGAGAAGTATTACACTGGCTGAAATATTTCTGTGACAGCCATGCTGTCTTGGGCACAAAATGAAATATGCAGTTTGAAGACTTAATTCGGCATAATCCATTTCCCTGTAAGTAGAGCCCTCAGCTCTTAACCTGGATGACTTTCTGTATGACATTCTGAACACAATGATTTTTTAACTCAGACTGTGTAATAACCAGTATCCCGCAGTTTGATGACAAACTTTTGATTTCTTGTGCAATTTCAATGAAACACCAGTAAATTTTCACATATCTATGAACAGAATTCTCAGAGAAATGGGAGAGTTTTGTAAAGATATTGCTGTATCTTGATAGTCAGCACAGACAGTGAAAACTCAACAAAATTTATTAATTATGCCTTTGATATGTGTAAGAATTTCTTATAGAGGACAAATTCTTTTAAAAATTCACAAGATGCTCTTAGTAGAGTTCATGAATTGTGAAGTCTCCTAGCTCTGCTCAGACCTTGATGCTACGTAAGCATTGCTCAGCAACATCTGAAAGTGGTGATGCTGTTATGAGCAGTGTTTTGGTCACAAATCTGAAGCACAGTGCCATAGAGGATGCTATGAAAAAAGCTCACTCCATCCCATTCAGACACAGAATTGTTGGAAGTGTTGCACATACTAAAGCCGGAGACATGGGTTTGACAGATGTAGCACTCAGTGGACAAGGAATTGCATAGATGGTTGCACTTGAAAAGCTGCAATCAAGTGCTCAAGTCCAGATGGAGGTTATTGATGAGCGACATTCCTCAGGGTTTGGTGTTGGGACTGACAATGCTTAACATCTTTGTCAGCATCGGGGATGGTGGGATCAGAACACCCTCAGGAACTTTGCCAACAACACCAAGTTGTGGGGTGCAGCCAACATGCTGGAGGAAAGGAATGCCATCCAGAGGGACTTTGGTAAGCTTGAGGAGTGGGTTCATGGGAATCTCACGAAATTCAGAAGACCAGTTGTAAGATCCTGCAGCTGTGTTGGAGCCATTCCAAGCACAAGTACAGTCTGAGTGTAGAATGGATAGAGAAGAGCCCTGGAGAGAAGGACTTGTGGGTGTTGGTGGATGGTTTGGTTGGTGGAAAAGTTTGACATGACCTGGCAATGTACACTGGCAGCCCATAAAGCCTAGCACGTCCTGGGCTGCATCCAAAGCAGCATGTCCAGCAGGGCAAGGGAGGGGAGGGGATTCTGCCCCTCTGCTCCACTCTGGTGAGACCCCACCATCCAGCTCTGGTGCCCTCAGCACAGTAGGGACATGGAGCTGCTATAACAAGTCCAGAGGAAGGACGGGAAGATGATCAGAGGGCTGGAGCACTTCTGGGAAGACAGATAGACAGAGTTCAGCCTGGACAAGGCTCTGGGGAGATCTTATAGCACCCCCCGGAACCTGAAATGGACAGCTGGAGAGAGACTTTTACAAGGGCATGTAGTAATAGGACAATGAGGAATGGGATTAAATGGAAAAAATCTAGGTTTAGATTAGTTTTTTGGAAGAAATTCCTTACTGTGAGTGTGGTGAGGCATTAGGACAATTTAGCAAGAGAAGTTGCAGATGCCTCATCCTTGGGAGTGTCCAAGACCAGGCTGAATAAGGCTTTGACCAACCCTGTCCAGTTGGAGAAGTCCCTACTTATGAGGCTGAGGAGTTGGACCTAGATGATCTTTAGGGTCCCTTCCAACCCAAATGATTCTGTGATTCTATGATAAAAATTAGCAAAACAAGAATTTCGAGCTTTCCAGCAGCTCATTTATCAACTGTATTCAAGGTGCATAGTTAAGTCTGACTGCATGTAGTGTCCTACTTTCCACACTGAGTTTGTCTCAGAAAATAGTCTCTGTGTGTGATCAAACTGCTGGAGAAAAAAAAATTAGAAATCTGGGAGCAGGGAAATAAAAAAAAAAAAGCATTTGAACTGCTAAAAGATAAATGATTTTTAGTTTTCCAGACTATGTTGAGAACAATGGCTGCAGACACAATATGCGTGATCAGTCTGGAAAGTGCAAAGACAAGTTAGCTATGAGTGTACAGATGGCAAGAGAAGTAAATGGGTTAAAACCTACAAGCATTTTATTCCTCTCTCTTTTTTTTTTCTTTAAAGTTAGCTCTTTATATGAACTGTGAATGCTGCACTACAGGGATGTCCTGTTACTTCTGACCCCATTTCAAGGACTATAATTATTTAATAACATCACAGATAACATAATTAGCTCCTCAGATCTGGGTTAGTTGCATGACATATTTAACAGACAGACCCAGAATAATTCTCCCCTGTGAGACACTGCCTTAGCAAAAGGAGAAAATAATATCAGAATAAGTGCATCAATAACATGCTGCAATATTAGCACATCTGTTTCACTGCAAGCAACTAATATGTTCTGGATTTATAAAGAGTTTGTGTATTGGGTTTTTTGTTGAATAAAGATAATTCATTAGACCATAAATATCTATCCAGTGCAATTAATTAGTGGTTTATTTATTGCCTTTTTCAGATTCATTATGCATTAATTTCCCTCTGCCTTTTTTTTCATTATTTATTATTATTGGGTTTATTAATGTTTACCAAGTCCTTTACATTACTGCAAGGGCTATGGATGCTCCCCAGCATGTCAGGGAGGAGCAGGAGAGGCAACAGAGCAGTCAGGAGATACCAGGCTTCATGTCTGTACATCTGCTGTTGGGCAGTTAGGAAACATTCCATAAAGAGATAGAGGGTCAAGAGCATGTGCTCTTGTGTACTGTATTTGCGGTGCAATGCACTTTTTACAGAGGAAATAGATGCCTTAGCATGGTTCTTTGAAGCACCCAATTCATGAGGTACAATACAATTGCAAAGAAGGGACATCATCAATGCAAATGCTACACAGAAGATAGATAAAACTGCAGCATGTCCATATTGACATCTGAGCAAAAATTGCTTCACACAGTTTTAATAGGCCACAGTGAGCTGATGCAGCAAATTAAAGCAGTCACATTTCCCATAAACCACCTTTGACAAAGCTATATTTCCTCAGGAGAATACATAAACGAGATAAAAAAAGCTTTTGCTTAATGTGTTATACAAAGAAATAAACCTAAATGTACCAAACAAAATGCAAAAGAGGTTTGATCTCCATTATCTGTAGGAAAACACAAAGTGCTCTCTGGTGGGTGTTCAAAAAACAAAGCAATCCAAAAAAGAAAAGAGGCAGAGAGAGCAGTTCAGAAATTACCCTGTTATTTGAGTTTACTTTTTAGATTAAAAAGTTCAAATTAGTTTTGCAGGGATACATACTGCTCATGGCTACAAGGAAGCAACTACACAGTGTATAATATTCACCTAGAGCAGTTAACCAAAGCCAAACATCTCTTTGAGCTGCTCACATTTGAGCTTGACAAGCAGCAAAAGTATTGTTTCATTCCTGGCTCCTTGTCATATAGATAGATATAGATATAGATATAGATATAGATATAGATATAGATATAGATATATATACTAAATAATTTCAGAAAGGGTATTAACTACACATTCTGAACACATGAAAATATATGAAACCAAACTACTTTTGTCTCCACCAAACTAATTAATTAAAAAAAGAATCTTAAAAAATCATTATATTGTAACAAAACCACGCATCATATTGATTTCTACCACCCAGGTGACTATTCTGAAAATGGAGAGGAAATAAGGAAAGTTGTAGAAATGTGTAGTAGAAATATGTGAAAAGATAAAAATCATAAGTGTTTGTTATGGTTAATTTTTTATTTTAGGAAAAAAGTGTCAAACTCCAGAAAACTCTTCAGAGACTAGCTATTACTGTTGATTTTACTCAGAAAGCATTCAGGTATTGTAGAAATAAGTCAAATTTTAAAAAGTCCTTAGAGATAAAATTTATTTGTGGCTAGTCAGCCAAATATTTAACCACATAAAGAGCATAGAACCTCAAAACCCTAAACACAACTGTGGGTGTAGTTCTTCTGTTGTTAAAATTACCTGAGTGATGAAGTACTTGTGTGTCCAGAGACATTCTGGTAATGTGACATCTTTTATTGCTGAAAGGGTAACATCTACTTAAATTTAAGAAAAATTCAATTTTTTCACAAAAAACCCCAGACTTACAAGACTTAGACAGCATAGGGTTCTCCCTTCCACTTGTGTATGCAAAGGCCAGGCAAAGGACAACTGTAAAACATAATTTCAACAGTTTCATTATGTATGTAAGCATATAACATCTGATTTGTACTTATCTACAGTACACATATTGCTCAGTTTTAGGTAAAGACAAAAAAACAAACAGCAGTGACATTTTCTTCACAAAAATTGTAATGGAGTGGTTACACAGCACAGATTTTGAAGGAAGTGACAGCTGGTTTCCAAGAGAAAAGAATTTATTCTTGCATGCCTTTTCTCACACAGAAGCTTATAGGTAAAAAGATAATTCAGTATTTTTTTCTGACATATTGCACTCCTCCTAAACTAACATGATTTAAAATTACAATCAGTTTGAGAAACTGGTAACAAACTAGACAACATGTGAGGCATTTTAGAAAATTAGACTTTTTTTAGTCTTCCACTCATTTTACAGAAGAATTGTCCTCCAGACACAATGTTAAAACCATAACCATCTCAGCATATTTATTTTGAATCTCATATCATGTTTTTCAAGTCATATCTGAAACTAAGAACAGAATGGGACCTGCATCTGTAGATGGGTACAAAATGTCACAATTTGTTATGCTTTCTGACAGAAACAGAAATAAAAAAATAACATGCAAGCCATGATTGCAAATTCAGTCTGAGGTGGCATCCATTAGCTAAGTTATGAATCCTGAAGAAAAGACCATCTGCAGACTTCAAGTTATTCAGGGTTACAGAAAACAAAAGTCAGGTACAACCCTGAAGGACCAGATTACTAGCAAGACAGATGCTTCAGAACTAGAACTAGAACTGGAACTTTTTCCCCTAAATGTTTGTACAATATGTAAGTACAAATAATTTAGTAAATTTTTAATTTCCCTCTGTACCCAACCTGCTAAAGAGACTCTTATTAGTTCAGACCAATTGTCCATTTAATGCATTTACAGTAATTAATTTTGTCTTTGACAGTGGCTTTAGGTGCCAAAAGGTGTAGACAAGCATAAGTGGGAATAAGGACTAGATGCAGAAGCTGACATTTGAAAAATATAAAAAAGAGCAAAGCAGTGTTAACTATACCCATTCCTTTTGCTCTGTGTGCCAATGGCTGGTGATTAAGTCACTCTTAATACTGTACATTTAACTGTTGATACCAAGTAGATGCTACAATAACCAAAACCCACAGGGACACTTCCGTTTATGTTACCATATGCTGTTGTGCAATTTCCCTTTTTTTTTCAGGTCCATGACTTAATTTATAAGGTTATACCATGCAATGACGCCTTCAGTTGCAACTTCACCCTCAACTGCCTTCACAAGAAGGCATGAGGTGACTGCCTTCCTTAACATGAGGTCTATGAGCTAATGAGGCCTGGGACCCCACAGCTTTTTTCTCATAGTTAAATGCCCAGATGACTAACCAAGTCTTTCAATAACTGCCTCCTATCTGAAAGACAACTGGCTAATCTCTAATGTTTTGGGGGGTTCTTTATATTAAAGCTGCTAAAATTAAATTTCATTACATTTGTTGTATAATTAATTATGTTAAGTAATCTGGAGCTCTGGTTAAGTTCCTCTGTTATTTGAAAGCTTAATGGATAAACAAGGTGTGCACTTTCTTTCTCTGTATGACTTCACTACTGTGTGTATAGTATAATTTAAATTCTCTCAACATCATAATAAGAAAATACCACACTGTAAAAAGTCTGTAGAAACTAGAAGAATATTTGGTTATGATATGCCTATTTGTATAGTAGCCTCCCATGTCTCATTTTACTCTAAGGCACCACTGAGCTAACTGTATATATTTACTGAAAATACATGCTATTAGATATTGCACATATCCACAAAGATAATTTCTTTGTGAAACCAGATATTTCAAGTGAAATGTGAATCACCATTCTTCCGGTTTTTAGATCATAAGTTGTGAAGTACTATTTCTTGTATACTGTATCATCTGTTACAACCCAGCAGATGTAACACACCATGTTTTATTATTGTTCACTGTTTTTGGAGCACTGAATTTCCTCCCTTTGGTTATAGTAGAGATTGATGCAAAAGAGAAGGTTAATGAATCTCCAGAAATTATTTAGAACAGTCAAAATAATCAGATCAGCTTTATAAAATCAAAACAACTTCTTGGAAAAACTAATTTGATGAATATTTACAAGATACTTTCAAAATTCCATCCCAGAAATTATTCCAAGAAACAGAATAATTATAATTTGCCATTAGCAGTAATAATTACATACACTAAATAACAGAATATTATTATAATCAGGTATTATAAACCATACTCACTCTATTTAAATCTAATTATATAAAAATTATAGAGCAATGCAATACATGAAAACAGCATAATCTAATGCCCCAAGCATTTAAATATTTAGATGTTCTTTCAAATAAGCAGAAGGAGATGTGTAGTGATATTGACTTCTAGTAATTTCTGGTGTGTACATGTGTGGAGACTTAAAGTTTTCAAGATGGGCTAAGGGAAGACATTCATTTGTGGCATTTGTGGAGTGCTCCACAGCAATGAGGTTAAATTTCTAACTACCTGCTTTACACTTATATTACCCAGGAGAACATCAACCACACCAAAA
>VXAZ01002627.1:262377-273214 GCA_013399875.1 Gymnorhina tibicen | reverse complement strand
TATTTAGAAATGACTGTCTATTTGAACACTGTTATTGGGGTTTTCTCGGGATACAGAACTTAGAGTTGTAGAAGTGGCTATGCGACAACCTCTCTGCGAATCCTGTACTGCTTTCGTCTCGCCTTCACAGAAGGGTGAGCACATGTTGCAACCATTTTGGATCACTCAGACAGACCAAGTATTGCAGAGAAGTATTAACACTTGCAGTGTTATTTGTAGCCTACAGAGATTTATAACCTTTGTGGAACACAGAGCAAGCTATTACTTTTTCCAAGTAACAGCTAAAATAATTGGTACCACTTTCTTATTTGTAAAGGCAAAAATACTGATCTTAATTTCTCAGTTAATGTAAATCATATGAGTAACATTAGCTCAAAAATATATAAATTTTGTATATATAACAATCTATTTAGCAATCTTGGCCTCAACAGAAACAGTCAAGACTAATTCAGTTTTTAGACTATCTTTCTGGTTTCAAAAAGCATAGCATGGTTTGCTTTTTAATCTTTCAAGGGGCAGTATCCTAAAAGACATTTAAGCATGGACTTGTCTTACAAATATAAAAACCTTAAAAATTCATAAACCGGAGAGAATAAAAAAATGGGTCAGTGGCAGAGATAGATTAATTTTTCAACACAAGAGTTCAATTCTCCAGCATATTCTTTTCAGGACCCTTTGAAGTAAACAGCAGTAAAATTGGAACGTGTTCAAGTTCAGAATTTGAGTATTACATTTTTTAATGGAGCTGCTTTTGAGTACAAAGAAAATTAATGAGTCCTTTAAAACTACATCATTTTATGTTTTGCTTTGAACATACAGTTACACTGAGTGGCAAGGTTTGCGAAAACTGGAATAAACAAGAAAGAGTAAGTGTCTATGTCTCAGCAGTTCAAAGGAATTCCATGGGGAGCCTGCATCAAACCGCGAAGTCCCTATCCTTCATTACCATCATCTTCAAGCAGATATTTGGGGGGTGTAATTGCAAAGGGGAGTGGGGGATTAGCTTTTAATTTTTTTGATTATTTTGCTCTTTTTGAAACCCTAGCTGCATGAAGATTATGCAAATGTATAAAACCATATTTAACATTAACCATGAATCAATTATGGGAAGTCTGTCCTTCAAAAAGTCATACAAACTTCAACAACTCAAACTATACGGAGATTCTTGAACTAAGGACCACTACATGCAGCACTGTCATTCTTTTAAATCAATTTTGAAAGAAGGTTATTTGTACCAAATTCCTTTTAACTGTACAAAGCACAGTCTTGTTTTCAAAAACAATTTAAATAATATTGTATTAATTGTATACTCAAGCTGCTTCTACAGTGCATACCACAAAATATCACTTGACCCCTTATGGAGTTGGATAAACCAACTTATTTACAATTTGTTGCGCTGTTTTTCTGACCTTTTCTCAGAATATTTGTTATAAAATTAATTCAGTATCCCTAACTATTGTAATTGACCAATTAAAAAATCAAACCAAAAATAGGTGTTAAAATAAGATGTTTTAGAAAAGCCTGTTATGCCTGTTCATCAAGCACAAAATAAGTATGGACCGTAACACATTTCAAACTAAATAAAAATATCTTACCTCAAGCTTCATAACTCTAATTAAAAAATGTTTAATAAAGTACCCTATTGTGAAGTTCATAGATGTTTGTAGATTAACATTATGTATTATAATTATTTATTGACAATATGTACATAGTTTTAACAGTAAATTATGGTGAGGTAAATTTATTTTGTATATAAATTTGTTTTCTAACAATTAAAGAAATATAACTTCATTATACTCTGGATTTCTCTTTTATGTGAGTACTTTTTAAGAAATAACTACTCTAAAATCCATGTTGGTGCACTCAAAAGTGCTATGAGATCAAAACAGGACTAATAGTTTTTCCTCTCTTTTTTTTCATTCTATTTGAATATGCACACAAAGTAGACAAAGCTTTGGAATGGGCACATGGCAGTGATCTCCTTTTTCATTAATTGTCACAGTGGGTAAAAGGATTATGGGTAGATTTTACATCTCAGCCAGAATACTGTCACGACGATTTTCCATACATACATACAAACATACAAAGCAGAAATATGCCTATGCTTCACTAAAGAGTTTGCTAAAAGCAATTAATCTCTCCTAAAAACTCAGTTTGAATAGCTTAAAGATTACTTATTATTATTTTTCATCTCCCAACACTTCCCTCTAAAAAGTGAAGAAATTATTTAATCATATTTTTGTATCTAAGTCTTTGAGTATAATTGAATCACAAAATCAATTTGCATGTTTTTTCCCACCTGAGGCAGCTAGTCCTGGGGTAACTTAGCACTCGGGTTTTCTCTGGCCATGATTTTGATGAAAAGATTGCCAACTTGTAACTAAAGAATGGACTAAGAGCTTTCATATCCATGAGCCATCACTTTTATTGATTTGAGTTCACTGTGAAAATAAATCTGACTCAAAAGTTCATCTATGGATGATGAACACCATATATCACTGCCAATCTCCTAACTTCTCTCTTTTTTCCACTGAAGTAATTTCTCAGGGCATATCTCTTTAGCTTAAAGCTTGGAATGAACCTTTGTTATTTTCAGCTGCACTTCATGGTCTTATTGTAGCTACATCATTTAGTTGTATTTATCATAAATTAATTACATAATACTGAAATATTTTTGCACTGTATCCAATTCTTCCGATAGAAGAAATCTTGAACCACATTTTTTGTTTAATTGTATTGTTAATAACTTCACTGGAAACAATAAAATATCTTACTTCTAATAATGTTGCAAATGATTTTTTCATATTAAAGATGGAATATATCATAATAGATGAATAATATATAACTCATAAATAATACATCTAGTACACAAAGACAGTGTATAAATAAAAATATGTAAAACTGCAGTGAATCCAGCAGAAGAAAACAAAACAGTATCAGTTTTTGTTTTCTTTTTATTTTTGCTTCCCTATCTACAAAGAAAAACTTCTTGCCCTTAGTTTTAAATACCTTTGAAGCTTGCTTATCCACTGTATTGTCCCTGTGGGCTTACATATTCTGTTCTATAAAATAATTCAGTATATGTTGATCTATATGATGCTAATAAAACTGGAAGTAAACGGCTTTGTACAGAGAAAGGAAACATAATTCATTCATAAAGCACACCTACTTTAAGCAAGGGCCAAGTAGCTCTCTGCCTCCTGGGTAGAAATGTACAGTGTGCTCAGAGCTGAAGTGTAGCTCTGCATCACCAGACAGGGAAAGCCTGAGCCTGTGTGGCAGTTCTTTAAGCCTCTTTCACTGCACAAGTTAATGTTGAGCCTCATGTAGCAAGCTGGAGATGAGCTCCCCCATGATGTTGCTGGCCTTTGGACGAAGCTTTGTCAAACTGCTACTCTAATCAGTATAAAAAGAAATGCAATTCTTATGAGCTGATTACATTTCATAGGCTTGTAATGCATAGACAACAACATATAAATCAGTATCAAATCCAGCCTGGTTGTTATTTGCACTTACTACACCTTTACCATGTTTCTATTACTCTTTTTCTTGTGGATGAATCATCTTTTCTTTAGCTCTGTTCAAAATCCTTCATGCCCAAATCTATTTAGTGGTTCAATGTCACAAATAATCATATATATATATGTATCTATCTATCTATCTATCTATCTATCTATCTATCTATCTATCTATCTATCTGTGATATAAATTCTGTATTGTTTGTCAGATTTATCCTCTCTTACAGACCCAATAGCTGTCACAAAAGCTAAGGGTCTGACAGTTACTTGCAGCTACCTTTAAGTTTGGCTTCTTCTTACACCAACAGGTAAATATCTACAGTTACCCACAACCCCTCAGTTGAAGGCAATTCGGGGAGTCAACTTCAGATATTGTAGTATTTTAGAGCACAGAAGCTTCTTCTCAGCATATAATGAGGTATCTTTTTAAAAATCCCCCTTATTATCTCAATGTTTAAAATCTATGTCAACACAAAATAAGGAAGATGTGGACCTGTTAAAGATGGTGCAGGGGAAGGCCATGGAGGTGATCTGAGGGATGGAGCATCTCTCCTGTGAAAACAGTCTGAGAGACCTGGAGTTGTTGAGCCTGGAGAAAAGAAGGCTCCAGGGAGACTTCACTGCGTTTTTCCAGTGCCTGAAGGGGGCTTATAAAAGGAAGGAACCTTTTTATACACACAGATAGTGACAGGACAAGAGGCAATGGTTTTAAACTGAAAGAAGGAGTGTTTAGACTAGATGTTAGTGGGAAATTCCTTACTCAGAGAGTGTAAAGGCACTGGTGGAGTCTGTCCAGAGAAGCTGTGGATGTCCCAACTCTGGAAGGGTTCAGGGCAAGGTTGATGGGATGGGACCATGAGCAATCTGATCTAAGAAACAGCAAGGTGGCTGGAACCACATGATCTTTAAGATCCAAACCAAACCAAACCAAACCAAACCAAACCAAACCAAACCAAATCATACTATGATTCAGTGATTCTTTGATTCCATGTATTTTTAAAGTTGTGACTTTTACAAGAAAACCTATTTTCACTGATGTATAACCTAGCATAAAATCTCAGTTCTCACCTGAAATCTAGTACCAGGCAAAACTCTCTTTGTAATCTATTTGTTTTAGAAAGCGGAATAAGATAAAAATGCTTTCAGTTTTTCCTTTATGATACAAAAACACCTGTTCTTATTAAATTACGCTTAGCTATAATAGAAAGTTATACAAGCAACATACATCAAGAGGGTGCCACTATATTTTATAAATTGTCTTTCCCTTCAACAGCCGGGTGAAATTTCATACTAATCCATAAATCTAAGCGTTTTACTCCATAGGATTACTGCTTCCAGCTCTCAGGAAATCCACATATCTCCTGGTTAGATCTTGATGAGATCTAAACAGGCTAAAAACTCCTTTAATAATAGATATATTTAAACAGTAGTAAAAGAAGAGCCTGTGTGCAAGTCAGGAAAGGAACCAGACATCCACTATGTAATGAAGTGCATGCAGCCAAATCCAGGAAAACCTGAAAGTTTCAGCTACAAAACCAACTTTTAGGAAATAAAATCCTTCAAGTGAATGTGATGTAACCACTCAGATTGCTGTCTACTCAAGCCAGGTCAAGTGTGTGGTATTGTCCACCAAGATGAACTTCTATATGAACTCTCATTTGCACTTTTTTGTCCCACTGTCATACTTGAAATATCTCATGTCTAACACCCTAATGCTCTTATTTGTTTTTTTAGATATATACACTTCTAGGGCATAGTTCAGTATAATTTCACTTCACTAATACAAAATAAGAGTTCAAAAAGTGCTTATGTAGTGCAGGATGCTGCCATTTTGAGGTGTTATGCTTGCTGAACCCAGGGGGGCTCGGCACTGAATTCAGTTCTGCAATCTTCTCTAAACTGTCATCTTAAGTTAATATCGTAAAAAAGGAATAAGAGTGAGTCTTCTGTTTATCTGAAGAAACAGATATTCTCATTGCCACATTATTCTCATAGCAGTTCCTGAGTCAGCAAAGCTAATGTGAAACTTCACGTTAACTTCACTGGGTCAAGATTACCACTTCATCATGTTTAGCTGAATGAAGTGTTGTGCTACATTAACACACCACTTTCTAATGAGGGCAAAAATTAATTAAGCCAATGTAGCAGAAGGCCAGATGAAGATCCTGTCTGGCTCTACAGACAGAAAGTACATTTAGAGTATTTTGGCAGAATCCACAACTATGATATAAAAGATGTGGGATATACTCAAAAAATAATGCACTTGGTTTTTGAAAAAACAGCATCTCCCGTCCATTAAATGGAAATCTTAGTCTCATTCTTTTTATACTTCAGGCCATGGAAAAGTACTTATCATTCTAAAAAATTAAAAATATAAGCCTAATAATTTTTGTTCTGTATGCAAAAATGTGCTTAAAACTGACATGGATCAAAGGAAAAAAACATGAGAACAGACATGTTTCTGTCAGGATTTTGTATATCTTTTTCCTCAGGAACACCCGTTTCAAGAAACAAGGCTTTAGGTTTTTGTGCTTGTTATTAACTCAGTTGAGATTCATCCCACAGAAAACACATCATTAATTTTCAAGTAATTTTCTTTCTTTTTATGTAGAACAAAGGGCTGGGTTCTATGCTGGGCACATACAAGTAGTGAATTTTAATTTATGTAATGAGTGAATAGCACATTTTATGATCTCTGCAGAAAAGGAAAATTCTTGAAGTATGATTTTTTTACGTCTAAGCCTGACAAATATTGTTTTATTATCTCAAAAGGCAATTAATATTATATAATTTTTATACACTTTAGGACTTAATTAATAAATAAATTAACATTCAATGGTAAACAATTCAAGGTCTTTTTTCTGCACGTTGTAATACACTAAATAATCTTTCTGAGTTTTCTTGGGGTGTTTTTGCAACCAAATCTTTCTTACATGTCATGGAGAATAAAAGAAATCATGCTATATAATATAGGAAAATAAGACAGATGGGAACCTCAGAAAGTCCAGCGGAGGTTTAATGAGGTCTGTGGCAACTCCGGCTAAGTAGTTTCCAAAAAAACTTTGGTGAACCATATTCAATTACTTGCTTCAACCAAGTATGTTAGCGCAAAACCCTTTACAACATGAATGGTGGCTACCCATCAAAATCTATCTTTCTCTAATTTTATTTTGTTTTTTCTTGTCCTAACCTCAGTGGTCATGAATAACATTCTACACCATTCATCTCTGAAGCTTCTTTTTAGTCTTTGGAGACAACTCAGGCTCCTTCAACTCTTCTTCAGCTATTCTGTTGTTCCACGGCTGTTCTCCGGAACCCATTGGCCAAAGTCTTCCTTGAACTGAAGTTTTCAGGAAAAAGGAGAAATACCAGGAAGACAAAAATCTTTAGCTCTTGCAGGTTTTTTTAACAGCACGACAGGTCTGAGTCATGTTCTGCTTGTTATTCATGATAAACTACAGATTTCCTGCACTGCATTCCTATTTGTGTTTCCACTCAGATAATTCCAGATTGTCTGAGCTAACTCCAGAAATTTGCTCTTGTTCTTATTACTCTTCTGCATAAATTAGATTGATTTCTCAAATTATTTTGAATTCTAAACCTTTTCTGTGGTTCTGGTTTTGAACCTTAATAGTTTGATAGAATCTACAAAACCAGTAAATGGACTACATATTCTGTGGATTATTGCTAAGGAAAGTAAAGACATGGTTTAAATTTGCTCTGAGATATGTACTTTATTGGAGCATGTATTTATGTGTCTGTCTGCTGTTCATGGCAGACTCTCATGAAACCCTATTTATTACATCTCCTATTTATTATATCTCCCTTTTGACAATGAACTAAAATCAATCTTAGATAATATCACTTCATACAAGTTTCATCTAAACAGTGTTTTCCTTCAAACTTCCAGGTGGAAACAAAATTTCTCTCCTGGAATGGAGCGGAACTGTAATTTTCCTCAAACAAGTACAGAGCTGTTGAATGTGAATCAACTAAATTGATTCTGTGAATACATCCCCTGAACAGATTAAATCTCCCCTAATGTAAACAGCTGCCAAAAGGGATGGAGGAGAAATAGATAGTGAGGGAAGTGGAAATGGCTCAAGCTCCCTTACTGTTCAATTCACGCTTACATTTTTTACGTATTTATTCACCTGACAGATTCATCAAATATATATTTTGTAAGACAATCTTTATACACTTTATAGCCCTTAAAAAGAATATTTAGGAATTAGATATGAGTGTGGAGAGTTCATATCATACACAGAGATTTACCAGAGTAAAAGTGTCTCCATATGTATATATCTTTTTGCTTATAGCCTCTTTTGGAGTGTCTGGGTGTGATATCCATTTAACAGAGCCATTTGAATTGCCTGTATAGACAGCCATGTACAACATTAATGAAATAGTAGCTCAGATTTATTTACTTTTTCTTGCTAATGGCATTCAGTCGTTAGAAAAGGACACAAAAATGGCTGAAGCCCTGAAACCTGCCTGCCAATCAAGGAAAGCATGACATCCTACTGCAACAAACAGCAGAGAGCAGAAAAGAGGTGACAGTTGTTTATCAGACTTTAAATACTTCCTGAATTGCTGAAGAGCACCATATAACATCAAGGGACCCAAGTGAGGGTCAGCTGCATGGTGTTTACAATAGAACTAGGTTTGTATTTCATCAGGTACACATTTCATTCTCAAAAAGATGGAATCTCTTTCTTGAAAAAAAAAAAACAAAAAAACCAACCACCCAACTTAAAGAAAAAACAGGCAACAAAAACAACAAAGAGCTTTATAAAAAATATTTTATCAACAATACACATAAACAGGAGGGATGTTTAGGGCAGAAATTTTCCTATTTCTCCTGCAAGGTGAAATGTGTTCAGACTTCAGTAGAATGATATTTTCATCTGAGCTACAGTGGCCATCAATTCTAACACACTCGACTGCGACTATGTACTAAAAGGCAAAGACATGCCACAGGATCTGAAAACACCTGAAGCTAGAGGTTAGGGGACATCATGACATCTGTCCAAAAGCACAAGCTACTACTCTGTTCTAAATACGTTGATTTTCCAATTTTGCTACCATAGTGGTCACCTTGCATTTCAGAAATATAAATTTTTACACAGCCTCCTTCTCGAGATCAGAGAAAAGTAGAACTGCTACTGTGAGATACTGGTTGTTGAAGATGGCATTTAACTGACTCTGAACTACAAAAGTTTTAGTTTAGTAACTTTTCATTTCTTGTTCTCGTCCTTATTATTTTGAGAGGCTACTTAGTGCAAGAAATGAGTGGAGATATACTATCTATATCCCCTCAATATCAGACTATACACTTCACATACACTTAATTCTGCTCTTTCAGGGTCCTTTCCTGTGAAGGAACTGAGTTAAAGTGCTTATATTTTCATGCAGAAATATACTGCAACATTTATAAAAATAGTAAGGATTCTACCCAGAGGAAGTAAAGCAGCTTCCAAGATTTTATCTGTCAAATATATATGGTTTGATTTTCTTTCTCCAATTGTTTTTGTTTCTGCATTTCCAGTGATAGCTGGTTGATATTCTAGAGCATAATAATCAGAACAATTCATCGATGTCATAGCTGACATGCTGCCTAGTGGAACAGTAGGAGAGAATGCCAGCTGAATGCAAATTGAAATAGAGTTCAGGAAATAATTAGATTTTTAATTGTGAAGGTCTTTGGAATGTTTCTGTAGCTCTTATAACAACTGATTTCTCCTTACGAAGCAGCAAGGTGAGAATCAGGCCATAGTATTCAGGGGAGAAGGAGGAAAATCTGGAAAAAACCCCACAGACTTTGTGGATACTTAAAGAAAAAAGAGTTAGTGAATTCCTGAGGTACATGTCATCACCCAGACCTGCCTGGTCATAGAAGTGGAAAATACTTTTTTCATTAATATCCTCATTATGGACCTGAGAATATTTATCTATCTAAGAGAGAATTTTACAGCTGACAAGGGACTGACATATTGAATGGAGCATTGGAAAGAAGTTTGTACTGTATCCTTATTAAAAATGTGACTACTTTAAGATAGTGATAACATCCTCCCTCTTTTATTATGGCTAAATCTATTCACTTCATAAAATATTTTATTTGCTTACATGAAAGGTGAAAACATGCCTTTTTGTCATGTGAAAATATGGTGTGTTCTGAAACTTTCTAATAACACACATGTGGTTGAAAACAGCATAAGTCATCTGGTTTAACACAGCAGGAACAGATTATCCATAATTGACTTAATATCACTCTTACTGTATTAACTCTAATTTACTAAAACTAGCTTCAGATTAATTTTTTACATTGTGGGCATGTTTAGTTCAGGAATTCTTTGTCTTGTTTACTTAACTGTATGTGTTAAACCACACTTTGCAAAAAAATAATATTCTTCAGTATATTTGTACTGATCTTTCCATTCTGCTTGTATTGATTAGATAAGATATTGTTCTTTAAGAGTGGGCTGGTCATGATTTCTTTGGTTATCCTTGAAGTTTTCATAGAATTGAGAGAAACTGCATATATTAGGGTTTTTTTCTGCACAGAATTTGGTTTTTATATGAATAAAACAGAAAACTGACTCACTTTCCCACATTAAAAGTTAATAGAATTGATGTTTCAAAATGGTAATTTTGTTACAAGGCATATGCCTTTTTGTATGACTTGATGTCTCATGTGTCTTTGGAGCAGACAAGAGAGTGTGGTTTTGAATGAGGAATCACCTTTAAATGATGTTTAAATTAAAAAAGCATGTGTCAATAGCTAGAAAAATAACAAGTAGGGGACAGGAAGGTAGAGGGAACTGGTCTATCTGTCAAGTCATAATTTTTAATTTTTAATGTAAGTTCTTACCAGACTTTGATCAGAATCAGACAGAATTCTCTGATGGATAATGGCCTGTGCCCATGTAGAGCACAGAGAAAACTTAATTTGTCTCATCAAACAAATAGCAACACAAAGCACCAACCTACTAGCATTATTTTTAATCTCCGTTACTATCTCTAACTGAGGTCTAAGAAGATTACTGAATTCATAAATGTTGTGTTAAGCAATAACTATCTATGTATCTATCTATCTATAAGCACAGATTGACTAGCTTTTGTATTCATGTTACTTGAAATTATGATATTTCAGCATTAAGAATGATTTGTTGTTGTTTCATACTCTAGATCTTTTGAAAGGGGATGATTTCTGGTTACAGCTTGTGTTAATTTTGAAGGTAATCAGCTTACCAATTTACCATCAAATCAAAACACCTGCTCTTCATCCATTTAAAATCCCTTAGGAGGAATATTTCAGT
>VXAZ01002627.1:234242-262342 GCA_013399875.1 Gymnorhina tibicen | reverse complement strand
AGGAGGAATATTTCAGTTGCATAAAAAAGAAAAACCAGTCCAACACTGTCTTACAGTAGGTTTTTCCATTTAAAACCCCAAAAGCTCAGTCCAGAAACATAGTTACCATAGAACTCAGGTTAAGTAATTAAAGTTTCCATAAATTATTTTCACATTGCCTAAACTAATTTATATTCAAAAAAGATGAGCGGTCAGTCTTCGCTTTGAAATGGATGTATCTTATTTTCAAAAAGAAATAACATGCAATATTTGGGAGTGAGTAAAATAATGTTTTCAGAGCAGAAACACAGTTATTTATGTTATTTATCTTTTCTATTCAGTAACTTACACACATAAATGCACATACACTCACATATGTCTCTCTCCCCCAGACACGTTTGGGGAATTTTAGTGCTGGAATGAAAATTCATTTCTGATTGAGTGTAACATTTTTCTTTTTGCCACTTTCTTTTTTTGCGTGGCAGGGAACAGAAAAATTAAAAGCTTTCTGCACAACATCCAGGAATCTGATAGAGATTGATAGCTTCTGCAGAGAGACATAAGATAAGGAAAGCAGACTTAGAAAACCAACACATGAGGAGAGCTGCCTAGCAGCTATAAAATCAAAACTGCTCCAACAAGCTAATGCTAGGAGAAAGAGATGAATTCTAACAAAAACAGTGGAATCGTAGTAATGTTCCACTATACAAGATAAGCATTACACAGGAACCCTCAAAACCCTGAATATTCTACAACATAAAAGGATTTGGCTATAATGAGGAGAATACAATTAGAGTTTTTACACTTACCCAGATGCAAAAATATTGTTTACCATATTGTTTACCCAGTTATCACTCATTAAATACCTTGTCCAAAAGTAGTAGACCTCCTATAATATTTCTGCTGGTTTCAAAATCTTCTACATCAAGCCCCAGATCGCCTATTTAATCCTCTTTTTGGAGTTCATGTAAACGTTGGAAATGAACAGTCACAAATATTGCCTAGTCCAATTCTGTGTGTTCTTTGTAGTAAAGATATTGAAGCTCTAATTAAGTCAAAAAACTTTGTTCCTTCTCATTATGAAGGGGAGGAGGGGGAATGAGAGAACTGGCAGCAGAATCCATCGTTTTTTCACGAAACATGTGGCTGAGGAATGTTTGAATACAATAGATGGAGTTCAAACATTAGGGAAATTTTCTTTTATTTAATGTGCATTATTGTTTAATTGCATTGTGTTAAAACAGTTTATTGTTTGTCTCATTTTCAGATGATTAGACTGGACTATAAGCTATTTTATACTTTTTTCATTTCATCTCAAGAAGGAAGCCATTAGAGTTGGTAAGCTGTGAAAGTGCAAGGTGAGAAGTGAAAACCTAACCTGACGGGGGATTCCATTTATATTTATGGTATTAAGACAGAGATCCTTTTTGACTAAATTGGTACAATTTCTAAAGTGTGAAAAGTTTCAAAAGAGCAACTGAAGTAATTTTTTGGGATTTAGCAACAGGAAAACATAAGGAAGAACTACTAGTTTTTAATGTATCAAAATGGAAAAAAAATGTTAAAGAAAAATAAAAGTGCAGTTTCCATTTTCTTATTCCTTCTGCTTAAATGTTCTTGTCTCATACTATCCACCTGATCTTTCCTACTGATGAGCTGACACTCTCTTGTCTTCCTTTGAAATTCCTCTTTCCAATATCTTTGGCATCCATCTGCTCTCATTTGCTTTTGACTTGACATCTGAAGGGCTTTGCACTCTCAGAAAGCCAATGCTATTGATGGCCAAGCCTCTGTACCTTCATGGATCTTCTCTTTCACCAGTATCAGAATACAATTTTCTGTCTCCCTGCAGAAGTGACCTTTATTTCTTCTCACTTATCAGCTTTGATGATATTCAAGCTCTTCATGAAAACAAATTTGCAGTTTAACCTCTCTCAAATTGCTTTCTATAACTTATTGCTGATTTTTACAGAGAAATTAATCAACTCTGCCTATTTTTTCTTCTAAATTGTCATGATATGTGAGAGGTGGTCTCAATACATTTATTGTGAGGCGGGCAGTTAACCTATACATAAAATACACATCCCTAAAACGGACTGATAATCTCTTTATGGCTAATGTTTTCCTATGGATTCAGTAAATTTTGGAATATAAAATAAGACTTTGGAAGCTGATGAACTGTTTTTAGGCAGGGATTCTTCAGCTGAGCTCTGTGTCCAAGTCTCTTTTTCGGAGAACTACCTTAACACCCCTTGAATCCTACTCCTTTTAAGTGGGTCAACAAGGTAATTTCCTAAGAGGGAAAAAACTCCAGAATGAATATGGAAATAGGGATGCCTCACAGGCAGACTGCACAAATCGTTTATTTAATTTTAGTTTTGCATATTGGAAGAATAATATGGACTTTAAGCTCTCCCATAAACCTCAGAGTTTCTGTGATTTTTGGAGCTGATGGCAGATGACGATGGAAAAGGAACTATTTCAGTGACAGGTAGGTGAGCATCGACTAATGCATTTCAGGTCACTGTCACAGAGTGGCATTCAGAGGTGGTGGAGCAGAGCATGGCCAAGCATGCCAGCACCACGAGGTATACAAATGACAGACGGAGCAGTGATGTTGTATGAAGTCCACTTAAATCAGCATATTGTCAGATAATCTTACTAGGGCTTTTTCAGCCTAATCTATCCCTCTTTCTGCAAACTCAGTGGACGTCTACTCTGAAACTTAGGCTGGTTTCTGGGTTACACAAGTAAATAATATGCAGTGGCAGACTTACTACTCAATTCTTTCCAATGATGAGAAGGCTGCAACTGGCAGAATTTGAAGATTACTAGAAGGCACTCCCTAAACCTGCCGCAAAATGCACTGAGGTGAAAAGCCTCATTTTCAAAAACAAGGGTTTTTTCAAGTGTGTCACTGGTGCTTTCTTGGTGCCCCAGAGAGTCATTAGAATGCTCTCAAAAAGCTCAAGACAAATAGTGTTGACAGGTACAAGATAGTTCTGAGTAGGGGCTGGAATTAACACTGGGGAAAAATGGATATTTGGTAGGTGTATCATAAATTGTGCCAATTGGTCATGTGAACCAAACATCAAATTAACTTCCTAAGGTGTACACTGTTCTCATAAACCTCTAAGATCAGGTAGAGCAGAAGCATGATGAAAGGGGTGCAGAAAAAGCAGAAAGAAGGGCTGACAGGATGCCTGTTAGCATACATGATGGAAACATGGTGTCAGTAAAAGATCCAGTGGTCAGTCTGAGGAAATGGAAAGAAATGGAACATGTACTTCTAATATCTTTGGGCATATCTGATCAACTGTGGTCACTTAGGTATGGATGTTGATGCTTTTGATATTTTGTAAAAAATCTTTTCTGGATCTCCTTGAGGGGCTTGCACAGCTGGCAGCAGATATGGTATGCCAAATGAGTTGGAGTCTGAGCGTCACTGAAACCAAATCTTTATTTCTCAACCACATCCATCTATCTCTGTGTGGAAAATGCTGGTAGCTTGCTATAACTCCCCAGGGAGCTAGATCCAAGAACTTTTGATGATCATTCTGCTACAAACCTTTTATTTTTCACTGAGAACTGTCAGGGCTGCAAATTGAATTTTCAGCTGAAGTCCACAAATATTGACTGTAGACTTGGTTTGCCAACATAAACCAAACCAGATTGTTACAGCAGATTTAAGATGTTCTCTTTTACAGCACCCATTGCAAGTATCTGACTTAAAATATCAAACCACTTAACAGTTTGGAGTTATGCATATACAGAAATAGAGTGTTCTATGTGTACTTTTTACAGTTGTTTAATAAATCCTTATAATATTACATTTGCATAATACTTTTCTGTATATTAATTTTGGATTGGTGAATTTTCTTTACAGGATGCTTCTTTTTGCTATAGTCAAAAACACAAGCAAGATTTCAAATTTAAAACTGAACTTAGAAAAGTCTATTTTATAAATCGTATCACAACACAGTTGCAGCTAACCTTGGGTCAGAATTTCTCTTTCAGAGCAGTTGGAAATTAAGTATAAGCTTTTCACTGTTCACTTAAAACTTTATAAAGTATTCTACACCACAAATCACAGTATATTAGGCCTTTTAAACTAGTTTTCTGTTCTGTTTTATTATTTGGCCATATGTTTTGGGTCAACACTACAGCATCATGCAGTTGATTTTACTTTTTAATAAAGCTGAGAATGCAGATTTTTATTGCTCACTTGTAAAATGGGTTGTATAAACAACATGCTATATGCACAACTAGCCTCCAAGTATTCTTTTGGAGCTCCATGTGGAACACAGTAACTACACCATCATCATTATGCACTTTGTGTTGGTCCAAAGCCATTCAGAAAGTAATTTCAAATGTTGTCTCCCACTGCGCCTAACATACCTTACTAAAAAATAATCTTTGGTTCCCACCACTGCTGCGAAGTTGGTAGCTTTAGACCTCACTAAGTTACTGTGTCACAGAAATATAAAAGCATGCCCTAGAGAAAGCTTATTTTCCTGCCTAGGGTATTTGATACATTCACTTCTCTGTAATAGGAGTTTGGAATCCAGCTCAATACTCAAGGAAAGTTCAAACCTCCTAAACATGAACCAAGGCAACAAAATTCTACTGTTCAACCTCACTTTAGCTTCATTCAAAAACTGTTGTCCTAGAAGATGATCTTGGCCGCAGGGTCCAGTCTAATCCACTGACTACATCATCAATGCCAAGACTATCCTTTATACCCTGGATTCTGTACCAGATGACAAAGTTCCAAGTTAAAGTAAATTGGTGAAATAGAAGTTTTCACATGGGTGAGGTCTCAGTGAAATTCACTTCAATCTGGTTGAGATTAAGAACTGTGATAGCATTCCAGATATAATTAACCATGCTCTCTTGACTCAGAACTCAGTACTCTGCAAACCTGCCTACTTAATTCTCTATCTATTCTCACAAGCTCCACAGACTTCTGGTTCTTCTTATAAAGAGGAATTTGAAGCAACTCCACACAAGATGATCCAACAAGATAATTTCTGCTTTTCACAACTTATGGATGATTAAGGCCGAAAGATTTAATATTTCAAAAATACAAGAGATGTAGGAAAAACATTACATGGTTATCCAAGAGTGATAGAGCAGCTTTGCTGGGCACCCTGTGTCTAGCCAGGGTCAACACACCACAGTACTTTTCAACACCCAACATGGAGCTCAATGAATTTGAGACAAGTATAGTAACGGGGAGACATAAAGGGCAAAACATAGATGGAACACTGTTGGAGAGCAAAATGGTGGTGGGAAATTTAGGTTGTTCTAATTTTGAAGGGACGAGGAGTGGATTGTGTGTAAATTGTCCACTTTTATTCAGTGTTACAATGATGTTATTTTGATTTTGATGTAGCAAATTCTTTTTTGTTAAGATTGTGCAATAAATACGGCTTTAATGATAAATCTTAAAATTGTGATTCAAAGAGGCTAGACATTGAATATATTGAGTTTTCATGGCAAGGTTTTGGTGGCAGAAGGTTGTAAGGGTGGCTTCCATGAGAAGCTGCAAGAAGTTTCCCTTGTGTCCCATAAAACCAGTACCAGCCAACTCCAAGATGGACCCACCACTGGCCAAGCAGCAGAGGTGAGAGTGTCTTGCAGATAACGTAGTTAATATGTAGGGATGGATATAGGTCCCTACAGTGCAAGAGAACTGCCAAAGCACTCAGCAAAAGTATACCAAAATGGTTTCTTCTGAAAGAATTTGAAGTTTGGAAGTTGTTTCGTATTTACTTCTTGTATCTCACAATAAACATCAAAACTAGATTACTCTGATCTGGTCCAGTACAGCAAACCATAAACTCTCATGTACTGTACCTTCTTTGTGGACACAACTTTTAAGGAACATGACACTCAGGAAATGCCATCTATGAAAAAACTAATGGATCACTCTGATTTTTTATTTTAATCAAGCTACCATAGCTAAAGGTCATCTAGTCCAACTCACCTGTAATGAGCAGGAACATCTTCAGCTAGCCCAGGTTTTTCAGAGTCCCATTTGACCTGACCTGGAAAAAACAGGGCACCTACCACCTCTCTGAAAAACCCATTCCAGTGTTTCACTACTCTCATTGTAAAAAGTTTTTATTTAGTCCAAATCTACTATCTTTTGACCTAAAAACATTGCCTCTTGCCCTATTGTTTCAGGCCCTGTTAAAAGGTCTGTTTCCATCTTTCTTTCTAGCCCCGTTTAAGTCTTGAGTGGCTACAAAACTGCGTGTCTGGAGCCTTCTGTTGTCTGAACCACCACAACTCTTGGTCTTTTCTCATAGGAGAGGTGTTTCTGTCCATTTTCATTGCCCTCCTCTGGACTTGATTCAGTGGGTCCATGCCTTGTGATGAGGAACCCAGAGGAGGATGCAGTGCTCCAGGCGACATCTCATCAAAGTGGAACAGAGAGGGAGTATCATGTCCCTCAACTATGGAGGCAATAAATTCATCTCAGTAATTTACATGCTAAAAATTGATCCTGTGACAAACCAGGAAAAAAATTGGAAGAACAAAAGCATTCCACTTCTCACTTCTCACATTTGACACATCCTTTTAAGTCTGATATGTGAATAAGTACTTGAATAAATAGAAAGGTTGTGATTCAGGTGGGATTTTAAAACAGATTTTTTACTTTTGTAAATATATCTCAAAACATAAAACTGAGTTTTGTTTTTGTCTGGCAGAGGAAAGAATACTAATAGATAACCGTGGGATTGAATCTATTTGTACTGACCCTAGAGGTTTTTCTGCTGATTATAAACCACTTCAACTGAAGGTTTGTACCTTAGGATGTAAAGCAGAGGCTCTGAAGGAAAGCAGACTTTTGATGTTCAGTCCAAATTTGTAATGCATATTGTTAACATTGTCTCTTATAATCAAATTAGATTATATCTACAGAACCGTACAGAAGAATGCTTAATTGTGAGTTGGATTTTTGGAAGTGGAGGGGGTGAGGTATACATTTTCAGCACTTTGCACTGTTACTGTTTCCTCATTTTCATGCTCACAGATTGGGGGGTCTTTGCGAGCTACTTCAAAATTACTCACACTATTAATGCAGTTCACTGAAAGGTGTTGACATCGTTGCATGATGAAATTGAACTCATATGTTTAAGTAGGCAAGTTTGTAATGGCCTAAATCTTCTTGGGATAAAAAAAAATATGTTTCTACGCTAACTTCAGGTTCCATAGCATCACCTTTACCTAAGACCTTACGTTGCTTAAAGCTTTTTATGTTTAGCACACTGCACTAGCTTTGCATTAGAAAAGCTCTGGTTGCCACTGCAGTTGATGTGAAAGGACTACAGAATATTAGTTCTTTAAGTAACGGTTATTGCATTAATTTCTATTTTTCTTTTACACTGCTAACAGTTGAGATACCTCTTTCTGGCAAAAAGGAGGAAGAATATGAGTTAAATACAAGCACATTGTTAATATTTAATTACACATACAGGACACATCTAGAGAACAAATCAGTGGTGTGTAGTAAAAACTCTATTTGTTAGCCCCTATTCAGAAAAACTGGTAGTGGCCAATACCTACTGGCTGGTACCAAGGGTCAAGCCCTTTTTCTCTCAGAAACCCTAAGACAACAAATAGTATTAAACATGCAGCAGCAAAATGCTATCCTCTTACTTGTGTTTTTCTCCTAAGCAAGGCTGAGACACGTAAGACCATAAGACCCTTTAAGTTACACAAGTATTCATAATCCCTCACATCTCATTCAAACAAAGGCTTTAGAACCACCTGACGCTCCCTGGCCACCTGGCACTACAAATAAATTGACAGTAACCACATAAAACCAAAACTAAACTAAAGTAAATTTTTATTATAAGATGACTGCATAATTCTATAGTCTAACAAATAAATACTTATTCCTTCACTCTCCTGAAAGGCAGCAGAGACTAGATGAAACAGTGGATAAAGTATTTCAGTTGTGGATAAAATAACAACAAAACTAATTTTGTAAGTACTGCACTTCTCAAGTTACTCTGTAAACTTCAGAACATGATGAATATTATTTGTACACAGTACAGTGAAAACAATACTTATTCAATCAAAGCAACTTGCTTGGCTGTTTTCTAAATAATTAAATTAGCAAAACAAAGTTGTGATGGAAGAAAAATCTTTCCATAAAAGAATGAAAAAAAAACCCAAGGCATAATAAAAAGCAATTCTTTAAAGAGAAGAAAAATGAAATTTTATTTATTTTCTGATTCCAATATTTTGAAACACATATTACAAGAATTTAATTTTACTTTACTGAGTTTGAGGGAATTAGCTTATTGTTTTAATCATAGTCCAATAAATGCGAATTTAGATCCAATCTAAATCTGAACGGAAGACACTATGAAACTAAATGATACTTGGGATTTAGCATTCATCTGTCTTTCTAACAGTTTCTATCTAATTAAAGTGACATGCCAATCTTAAGTGATCACTAGGATCAGAAGCCATTATCAAGAACACTCGTGAACCCAAAGAGTTAAACAGGTACTCTACACTTTTGCAGTGCCATTCAAAGAACATCAAATGTCTGTATTTGTTGCTGTAAGAAAAGCCAAACAGTATAAGATCAAAGGCCTCTCTTACTGACTAAACTCTTTCTAAAAGTGTCCCAAGGCAGAAGTGCAAGTGATGGCAGAGCACTAGAATAGGGCAGACAGGATGTGATACTTCCCAAAAAACCCCAGGGGTTCCACTCTTTTCAGCTAAGAAACGTGATAGGCTAGAATTAATTTTTCTATTTGTGGATTATTTTCTGTAAATGAAACTTCTTTTCTCTTGATTCCGTATAGACTTCTAGAGTCTGTAACAGACCCTGTTGCAGTAAGAAGACTCCTTTTCTGTTGCTAGTTTTGAACTACTCCCCTCCTATGTTTATCTAGTACCTCACAGGGTTTTTTTTCAGTAGAAGTACTAGTGGACAATAAATTACTTTTTTCATTGTCTCTGCCATCCAAGAGTTTAATTGTCTCTCAGGTTTCCTTTTGGACAGATGGCTGCTTGCTTAACTTCATTCTTACTCCTGAGGAAGCTACCCTTGATCTGCCCTTGACCTACGCTTGATCACCTTCCACTGCATCTACAGCATTTTGATTCCAACAATAAACACAGATTTGAAGAAAATCCCCTGTTTGTACCAGTTGCTCCACACTGAACAGTTTTGATGCATAACAACTAGATTTCTTCCAAACAAATCAACAACAGGTTGCAACAAGGTTGCAAGGTTTGCAACAAGCAGAAAGCTTTGAACTGTGTGCATAGTAGAAATATTTGGCTGTAAGAAAAACTCCCAGTCTATCTACAGTGTAGGTGTAGGGTCCTTAGCATTAGCTGTTCTGCTCAGTTAGTGCAGCTGGGTGCCTCATACCTCTGAAAAATTTTTAATTCTAATACAGCATCTTGGAGATGTAAGAAGCTAAGTTATAGTCAGTATTGAAGATATCGGTGTGCATTTCAGCAGCTTAATAACTTTCACTTAATTTCCATTTCTTAATAATTTGTAATGCTGGCTTTTTTGACCACTAGTAAGCTTTAGGTTGACCTTTCCATGTAGCTATCTCCTAACAGCCTGTACTGCGGTTGAAATCTACTACTTCTTACAATAATTCTGACTTCCTCTGAAAATTTTACTCAGGGGAAGAGCATCAGTATGTGCTACAACAGACCCAAACACACTAAGTTAATGATGATTCTAATCTCCAGGAAGATGTCAGATGACTGTAAATAGATAGAATATGCTTTTTGCAGACACACCCCAGCTTCCTCCTTCTGCTTTAAAATGAGGATCTAACATCCCACAGAAAAGGCCTTCCTTGCTCTCTGCACTAATCCAGAGACCGTCTTTGCTAAGGAACCTTTTAATTGCCATTCTATACAGATTTATACGCCATTTTGCACCAAAGAATTAAAAGAAGGATCCAGAACACCAAGCATCAGATATCTGGTATGAGCATGCTACAGATCACCATCTCTGGAAGAGCTGGGGAAGGAACAGCATATACAAAAATATGGCTACATAATATGCTTCTAGTTGTATTTTATTTTTACCAATCAATAATAAATCTAATCTAAACAATACACTTAGGCACTATTGAGGGGAAGAAAAAAAAAAGAATATTTTAATCTCCTCCTATTTTTCCTTGCAGCAAGTATTTCTTGAACTATGATAGTGAAATTCCTGGGTTAAGTCAGCAGTGGCAGCTGCCTGGTGGCTGTGCAGGCTCCAACTCTCTTCAGGGGTCCTCAGGTCCCAATGGGACAAAGCCCTGAGCAAGCTGGCATGACCCCATGCCTGACTCTGCTGCCAGCAGCTCCCTTGCACCAGACAACACCTCATTTTTCAAGCATATAATGTTATGTATATTAAAATCAAGTTGAGATGAGATGGTGACACCATGTTCTTCCCCATCCAGAGAGATTAAGTAAAGAGTGGGAAGCAGGTAGGATTTCAGCAACTCTTTTAACAATCTTTTAATCATATAATAGTTTTTGTTGGAAGGGAGACCGCTTTGATCACCTTCCTGTCCCTCCTTTGGATCTGCTTCAGCAAGTCTATGTCCTTTCTATATTTAGAGCCCTGGAGCTGGATGGTGGGGTCCCACCTGAGCAGAGCAGAGGGGCAGAATCCCCTCCCCTCCCTTGCCCTGCTGGACATGTTGCTTTGGATGCAGCCCAGGACGTGCTAGGCTTTATGGGCTGCCAGTGTACATTGCCAGGTCATGTCAAACATTTCATCCACCAACACCCACAAGTCCTTCTCCCTAGAGCTGCTGCAAATCCCATTCTCCATCTAGCCTGTATTTGCACTCAGGAGTGCCCCAAACCATGTACAAGAGCCTTGCACTTGGCCTTGTTGAATTTCATGAAGTTTGCACAGTGCTGTCTCTCAAGACTGTCAAGTTCCCTCTGGACAGCAATTCTTCCTGCACCACACAGCTTTGTGTTTTTGGCAAACTTGCTGAGGGTGCTCTCAATCTCACTCTCCCTGTCAGTGACAAAGATGTTAAACTGTGCTGGTCCCAGTATTGACCCCTGAGAAATGCCACTCTTTCCTGTTCTACTCTTGGACACTGAGCTGCTGACCACACCTCTTCGAGTGCAACCATCCAGCCAAGTCCTTATCCACAAAATACATGTCTCTCCAGTCTGGAGAGAAGGTTGATATGTGGGATATTGTCAAACGGTTTGCACAGGTCCCAGTAGCTGATGTCAGTCACTCTTGCCTCATTCACTGCCTCCGTAACCCCATCATAGAAGGCAACCAAATTTGTCAGGCACAACTTGCCCTTTAGTAAACAGTGTTGATTGTCACCAGTCACATGTTGAAAATCAGTATTTTGACATATGCCCTGCAAATATGTCATAAAAGAAAAATCAGCTTCTTTAGACCTATCTTTTTATGCTTTGATCATGTTAGAGTTCACCATATCCCAGCTCATTTGTTTTGTTTTCTTTCTCAGTAATTTTTTCTCACATTCATTCAATAGAGGATGAACTTTAAAGAAGCAATTCAGCAAGCTAGTGAGAAACAACAAAACAGTGAATGAATTTAATAGCGAAAACAAATATAAAAGATTTTCTTTGCATTGACTATATTCCTTTCTACCTTAACACTGCTCTAACAATCTGGAATTGATAGTGTTGCCATGGGCACTTCTATTACCAAGTTACATTTTCCTCTTTCATTAACAATCACACCTTCATTTTATCTCAAAAAAAGATCAATTCTCTTTTATGCCTTACTGTTTTCCTTTCATTTCCAAATTCATATATGTATTGAGCTGTAAGTTTTCCTAGCCAATTTCTAACTTTTCTCCAAACTTGGACTTTTTTAATTTTTATTTTTTTAAATTAACTGTTTGCTGTCTCTCTTTTTCAATACACAGTTTGGAGGGAAGAAGAGTGACTGAGAAGGCAGAGGTGCATTGAAGATAGAACCCTTTTCTTACTGATTGTGTTTCTTTTCTGACTATGATCAAAATTACAAAATCAAGACTAAGTTGAAGTGACAGAAGTGGGCTTGTTTTTAGCTTTTACTGCACTTCTGTAGGGAAGAAAACAGAAATAATGGGCCCCTAAATAAGCCACATAGGAGCAGAATTAAATTTTCTGTAATGTAGTTCTAATATTACTATGTCACTGTAATAAGATTAGCCTTGACTGTGTAGCTTATCTAACATGGTTTAAAAGCCTTTGGTGTACAATTAATTTGTGGTAGATAATGTTTTAAAAATCATGTCCCAAATTCCTCCCTGATGTTACTTCACTGGCTTCAGTAGAGGCACACAAGGGATTAATTTGGTACTAGCAATTTACTTTATGAAGTTCCTATTACCTTTGATATTTTCAGGTGTTATGGCATTTTAAATGCTCCTGATACTTAGAAGACAAAAGTATTGTAAGCATAGCACTACATATATTCTAGCTGTTACATTCAGAAGAAGGTCAACAGGGAAGTTACAGATGGGAATTAGAATTTACTTAGGTTTATGGTCGCGTGCTATGAGAGTGAGGAAATTTACTTCATCTATTGCCTCAGTGCAGGACTTCTTTACACAATACTGAAATAAATTGAGGTAGTCGCTACACAGAGACCAAGAGCATAAAATATCTTCAAAAAGGCCTAAGCCAAATTCATTAAGGAAAAATCCATCTGCAACTTTTCCAAAACAATGACCTGAATGTACAGCTTACAAAGTCCTGAACTGGCTGCCTGCCACAAAATATAATGAATTTTTCCATGTGTGCATTTTTCTTATATTCCTTCTTAAAATGTTCACTATTAGAGATGTTATGGCAAGATAGACAAAATGTCTCTTTCACCCCTCAGATACAACAGGTGTCTGTATTACATATGTAAGCAATACATTATATGCTTGCATATAAATTCAAAAGCAATAAATATGTCATTTTAAGACAGCCATTAAAGCACTTACTCCTATGTTTGGCCATATCTAACCAGTTTGTGGGCTGAGGTGAATGCTGGCAACCATCCAGTTCTTATTTTTCAGCTGGCTTCTAGGTATGGAAGTAGGAGAGCACAGTATTTTTTACTCAGCCCAGTTATATGTTGTCAACTAATCAAAATGCAAAGAAACGTGAAACCTCAATATTGCTTGCTTGTTGTTGCGGCAGGGAACATCTTGTCCATCCCACCTGCACTGCTTTTTGAATAGTTCACTGACAGCAAATTTCATCATAGGCAGCAGTGCTGGTTTACATATGATTAAGGCACTTAGATCCAAAAAAGATCTTTTTAGTGGTGTCAAAGCTGGTGAAATTAATTTCTTTTGACCTGCTCTTATTAGGGAGTTGTAGCTAGTTGAGCTTTCATAAAAATATAAAGTTGTGACCTAATAATAGTACATGGATACTCACAAATAGACAAGGGAAGAAGAAAAAAAAAAGTTAATTTATTCTTAGTATAACTTATAAGAAAAGTTTCAAGAGAATCCAGCAAGGTGTTGTCAGTGCAGCAGTTTCAGAGAAATTTGTTCAACAGTAAGGAGTTGCATTGTTCAGCTTGCCCATGGCTGGTAGAACAGTGAAAGTGTCATGGGACGAGAAAAAAGAAAAAGGACAAATCATGATTCCCACTTGCAAAATTAAAGCACTAATGGATTTACGGACTCTTTGGCCATTTTAACTTGAGTAAGTGGGTCATCTTCCCCGTAATATCTCAAACACAGCACAAGTAGGTGTTGCTCTTGGGTGTTAAACTGAACCTCACTTTGATCCCTGACTACCCTTACTTTTTATTTTTTCCTTCAGATTGGTATATTTGCCCACCAAATCCAACAATGGTTTTTATTTTAACTGTCATGATAGGTGCAACCACCATCTCCAAATCATAAGACTCATATATTCTGCAAAAATTCAGTTAGTTTTGTTGGAGCCGAGGGACTTTTACTTTTATTGCCTATAACACATATAGCTGGGCATCAGAACAGTAATGATCATCATATAACATGTTAAAGTCTACCCATAGTAAGATTTACAATGAACAAAAATATGACCAGGGCCAAAGAACTGTTTCTTTTTTCTCCTATTCTTCACAAAGAGGACCCATTTATATTCTGATTACATTGAGATAGTGCTAGACCAGTAAACACTATATACTTTTAATCAAAAAGACCTACAGTTAATACCCAGGACTGCCACTGAAATATGTGCTGTATTTTGTGTTGCTCAGAATAAAATACTTTACACAACATGCTATGCAGAAATGCTTATGTTGATGCAGTCTTTAGCAGAAATGGAAAGCGAGCTGCTTGAAGGTTCCTGCTGTTTGGGATCGGAAGCACAGGTCATTAATGTTTTATTAGTGTCTTTCATACAGTACCCTTTATACAGAAGGTTTTCAAAGAAGGTGGATATAAAAGCTGGCTGGCCTCCTGATTTAACAGTACTAAGCGGGTGTTGCCTGCATAAAAATGTATTAGTGCTGCACAGATGATAGGATCTAAAATTCCAGACAGTGTGAGACAGTTGAAGAAACAAAGTCCCAGGGCTATTACACATGAAAATGACATAATAAAAAAGGTACCCTCACTGCAGGAGTTTGTCCTGTTGAATACAATCACTGTTTCACTCTTTAAATCAATAATTTCAGATTTCTCTAAGCACAAATCTATAAATTTTTACAATAATGAATGACAGATATTTTTCTTGACTTCCTTGTTTACTCTTATCTGAACACATTTTGCCACTGGGGTAAAATGACAAAGGCCATATAAAGACCCGTACTCAAGGAAGCTTCTGCTGAGATGATTTCAGGGCATTTGGTGGCAGTAGGGCTTTAAACTATGCCCTTTGGTCTCAAGCAGGAGCAGTAGGAGGGCCTTATTCACAACTCCATTTGAAGAAATGTAGTGGTTACTGACTGCCCTTAACTTCTTCTACTGGCAAGCAGGTCTGTGGAAGAGTAGGATTTTTCCTAATTTTCATTATTTAGAGTCATGAGGTTTGTACCAAGATGTATAAGTTGTCAAAGATCCCTTATATTCCAAAAATTGTCTTGTTCATTCATCCTGTGCACAGTTCTCTTCTATTCTCCAATTATAAAGCCATTAGTATCGATATAAACAAGATGTACTGCATTACATAAAATTACAATAGAAGGGGACTGTATGACATTAGATAAAGGAGATTTGGAAAGTGAGATTAACTACATTAGAATTTTTTTGAAAAATAACAATTAAAGTCTTTAACGATTAAGGTCTTTAACAATTAAGGTCTACAAAAATTTTTTAAATTATTGTTCATTTTATTTATGTAAAGAAAAGACAGCGTTAGTTTTGTGGTGTAGCAAAAATGTGTGAAATGAGAATGCCAACCTAGCTAACATCATAGTTCATAAGTTGCTTTTATATTTCTTATGTATTGAACAACTTTGAACCTTTCAGAAGCTTTAGATAAGCAAACTTTCTGATGAATAAAGAAGCAAAATAGTAGTGAAAAAGCTTTACTCCACCTTTTTAGTTCTGTTACAGACGAGATGCATGTTCCATCTCAGCAGTATTTCCTTAGGCCCTTCTAAAACTGCAGGACTAGAAACAAGTTGAAATAACAGAAGCTACTCGTTAGCTGATTATTAAACTCCTCAGTTTTTCACAGAGAACCAAGCATTGTAAAAAAAAATCTACGGTTTCTTTTCATTTGATATTTTTAATATATTCTTTTGAATACCTGGCGCTCAGCTACAAATGGGGTTGACTGCTGGAGCACAATCCATGACCTCAAGTTAGATGCTGCTTGCCATACACTACACCCAAAGGGATCTGAGTCATACCAGGTGGTAGATGCAAAGCCACGGTGCTTGCACAGTCCAGTTTTAAATGTGCCTCCCTAAACTCAGAATTTCCCATGTTAGACCATAACAAATGCACAAGACACCTATGCAAATCAAAATTCATTCTTTTCCATGACTCAGATACTTCGTCCATTGTAACTGCAAAGCACAGCTTCAACAGAGGATTCACGGCTCTGTTTTCTGTCCAAAAAAAAAGCAGCAATAACTTTTTTAGAAAAATACAGTTGTGGTTCCTCCAAGCTTCATCCTGCATCTCAGTACTGCAGCACCTGTTTACAGTCAATATTGAGTAGTGTAGGCATGAAATGAAAACTTAATTTCTTTATATGTCAATCCTTTCTACCTTTCTCAAAATGTAAACAATAATATGAAGTCTAACTTACTTGAAAGAGTTTTCCACCCATTTTCTTCTTCCATTTAGCACAGAGTTTTTAAGCATTTCCTGACCGAACGAGTGGAAATACAAGAGATATCTGGTTCCCTTGACATTTCGCTGGTAGCAGGTTGACATACCTTCCAAAACCTTCTCTGAGGACTGTTCAAGAATTCTAGGCTATTTTTTCGTGTAAAATGTAAACTTGAACATCACCATTTTCTAAGTGCCCCAGCTGTTGAGATACCATAAAAGTGGAGCTGTATTTATTCCTCTGGCTGTGTTTTGTTGTTTGTTTAAAGTAGAGGTCACTGAATTCACATCCTGGTTACTAGTTTCCGTAATTAATTTTAAAGGAACATCATCCTGAAAAAGTGCAATCTATCTTTAATTCTGTTACCTGGAATAAGAATCCATGGACACTTAGTATGAAGAGAAAGGTATTTGTATAAACTTTACTAGGTCAAGATGATATGTAATGATAAACAAACAGGAGCACTATGTGTCCTTTACTTGGATAATCATCAGAATCTTTGATTAGTTCCTAAATAACAGAAAGGCCCCAAACCTATTTTTTTATATCTACCATATTGAAAAATTAGGCAATTCCATTCAAGGGACTCTGGAGGGGAGACCTTATAGAGTGAATCTGGCTTTCTGGGGTTTTTTTGACTTCGCTTTTTTTGCTTTTCTCATTTGGCTTGTGGAACATTACCATTTCTGGCATGCACACCAGATGGGCAGTAGGAAATAAATGGATAAATAAAATCTTAAATGTCTGGAGCCTTTAAATTGATTACTATGTTAGTTAAATATCAAATGACTAATTTGCATGTGCACATTTCAACTGAGCAGAATTTATTTTATTTAAAGGTCTGACATATAATCGAGATTTGTTTGTCATACCCTTTTACGCCCAGCTCTTTACATAAACCTAGCTTTAAATAACACATGCAGCTGGTGAAAACAAGTCTGTGGTAATAACATAGTTACCTTGTATTCCTTCCCAATTCAGAAATAGCTCATGCTGCCTGCATGATTAACAGATATGCTGGGATATTAGATGTCACAAGGAAAAATATCTGCTCTGACAACATTCATAGTAGAATTAGTTCTAGATAATTTCCTACTGTGCAGTATAGCACAAGTGAGGCAGATCTGCCTTGTGAATATGTGTGTGGGAGGATGTGCTAAAGCCCTGTCACCCTAAAAATCAGGTCCTCTCCCTGTCAATCTCTTTTTATTCCTGAAAAACTTCTGAGTTTAGAACTATCTTCTTTATCACATGTATAGAACCTCCACTCAGGGAGAAATGCAGGGTTTTTCTGCATTCACCACACCTGACTATCTGGAATGATGCAACAAGCACCTTTTTTTACAGCTGACTTCCTGCTGGAAGCAGGATACAGTGTCTCAGAGGATTCAGGACACAGTGACTCAGTCTGAAAGTGTAGTATTGTAGCAGCACAGTGATGCATTACCCCTCCATTTAACTCGGCTTAATCCTCGACCAGAGCAAACACTAATCTACAGAAGCACAGGAAAAGTCACAACTGATGTGTTTTCAATATTCTGGTGCTACAATGTTGAGTGCTGGTCCTTGCAGCTCCCATGTTGGCAGCAGTCAAACATCTGCCAGAAGAACCTGTGTGTGCCTATTTCTGCAGCCTCAGACCCAGTGCCATGCTCTCCACAACTGCTCTGCTTTGCAGTGGGCTTTAACTTCCGAAAAGCCCTCCTCAGGCAGCTGGACTAAATTATCATTATAAGTTCCTTCATAATGAAATTGTCTGTCCCTTTCCTTTTTTCCTTTTCCTTTTCCTTTTCCTTTTCCTTTTCCTTTTCCTTTTCCTTTTCCTTTTCCTTTTCCTTTTCCTTTTCCTTTTCCTTTTCCTTTTCCTTTTCTTTCCTTTTTTCTTTTCCATTCTATTCCATTCTCATGTTTCCAGGGCTGGCAGTCCATCAGTATCTCTATTTAATTTTTCCAGGGGTAAGTTGGTGAGCTGTGGTGATATCCTACAAGCAATCAGAAAAGAAACTCTGTGGTGAGAGACAACATTCAATACTTGGCCCTAGGCCCCAAAGAACTTTCTAATCAGTCCTGGTTACATGTAGGCTCCTGCACCTGGCATGAGCACTGTAACAGGATTCTTAAAGACACAACTTTTACACTTGATTTATTGACTTTTTTTCTTTCAGAAACAGCGTAGATGACAGTCAAGCAAAATATGTTCTGTATTGTGGAAGTCTTCCATTGCTTACCTCATTTTCCCCCTTTTCAGTCATAATAAAAAAATAACTGGTTTACAGTATTTCCATTTCATAAATTTCTGCTGTTATTTTTCATTCCTTTCCTTTACAAATTCATTGTTTTCCTTTATTCAGGACAACTTCAAACAATTCAATTCATTGGCTGACTAACAGCAGCCACTTTTCACCTCTTATTATCTTTTGTTTGCATTAAAGAAAAAAATTCACACTTCAGCACTGTAAGTTCCATATAACTTTGCTACTATGCAGCTATATACCACTCATTTAAAATAAAAATTAGAGCCAAACTGTTATGCTGAAAGGTTACGAAGATACATTTACCTTCCCAGTTATATGCAACTTTTTTCAAAATAACAAATATTCAGCTATGAATTCTTGAGTTCAGTTGCAAATTAATCTCAGTATGTGTAAATCTTGAAAGTCCAGAAGAAAAAAATAAGTGAAAGAACTGAAGTTCTAAAATTCAAAGTTTATTTTAGCTGGAGTAAATGTACCATGATTCATCAGCCTGGACAAAGTACTGGGAAAGAGGAAGAAGCAACTCATAGAGGAAGGCTTAAAAGTTTTATAGCAGGATAACATCATTCTAATTTTGAAGCTTTTCTGTCCAATACAAACATGTACTACAGATGATCTTGCCTCTTTTCCACAAGACCACTCCTACCTCTTCCTGCCTCATTTTTTATCCAGACAATACTCGCCTTATATTCCATGAATTTTCTTGGCTTCTCTATGCTTTTCACTAACTGCTTTCTCATCATCATTACTTATAACATACTTTCCTTTTAACCCATGCACAAATACATGCTTTTAGTTGGGACTCTGTCTTCCTTAGTTTTTGGCCAATCTCCATAAGATTAGCAAAGGCCTGAAAGCTCTGCAGATGGCAAAAGCTGTTCCGTGTAATACAGTTCATTGTGGGGTTCTGACCCTTCCTGGCAGGGAAGGTGCCAGCGTCAATTTTCATTGCCCACTCCTGACATAGTTAAACAGAATTACAGGAAGGATACGAAGACCATTTCTGAGCTATGGTTATGCTCTACTGCCTGTAGCCTTGGAAAATGGTTTGTTTAATTTCAGTTAATGTAATACTTAAACATCAGACAAGTGCACTGGAAAACTCAAAGGTGGAAGCGGGAGGAGAGGGGAGGGAATTCCTCAAACACAAAGTATACCCCCAAAATAAAAACACTGTGATTTCACAGCAAAATTACTCCTAATCATTTGGGTGTTATGTGATAAATGAGGACCACATGAGAGACAGGAAACTAAAAAAATACAAGTCATTAACTAAGATCAAGAAACCACACAATGAGCTTTTGGTATTTAACTACCAAGTACAAGTTTAGTAATTGAATTTAACTGGAAAGTTTCAGGACTTAGACTACTATCATTCATCAAAGAGCCATTGTTCAAAGTATTGTCTGTGGGACTCTAAAATAGTAGAATATTTGACTTGATTTTTTAAAAATATTTAATTTTAAAAGTACCCAGATTTTGTAATAAACTGCTCTCACAAAGAAAAAAATCAAACAACAAAAAAAAAAACAAAACACCAAACAAACAAACAACTAAAGCAAACAAAACAAAAAAACCCAAACAATTAAGAACTTTAAACCTCATAAAACATCAAGATTGACAGTGGAGCCTACTTTTGTATATGGTCGGCAAATAACCTGAAACAAATCCATCAGTAAGCTATGAAATGCAGAATTCAAACTGACAATATTAAAAGAGGAAACAAAATCAGCAGCCATCACACTAAAGGACAAAATTAATTAGTGGATGTCTAGATATATGTTTTACTTTACAACAAACAAGACTACTTTTTTAAGCAAAGATCCAGCTTTAAAAATGGTTTGGGGTTTTTTGAAGGGATCAACAAACATATTCATAAAGTGTTTCATTTGTTACAGTCTGAATTTTCTAAAATCTTTTGACAAAATACTCCCAAAACCTTTTGGCAAAGGATGCTGTGAACAAAAGAAGTTCAAATGGGTTCAAGAGAGAATTTGCTAAGCACTTGGAAGACAGATCCACTGCGGTTTTTAAAGTAAACAAATCATAGCAGGTCCAGGAAATGCTATGCAATGTATAGAGTTGGAGGCTACACATTTACCAGGGTGAAGTACCAGACATATTTGCACTGGTTTTATGCTTCCTTTTCCAAAAAAACATCAGAGACAGAATCTGTCTCTTTATAGTCCCGTAGCCTAAAGAAATATGGCAATTTCCATATTTTTGTATTCATAAATAGGGATTTCTTGTACTTGTCCAGTACCTCTGACTGTGTGCTTTGATGTTAACACACTTTTCTCTTTAAAGCAGACTGTCTGCATGATACAGGTGAGGACAGTGTTTATAAGAGGGCAAGATAAGCAGGCATTTTGGGTTGCATCTAACTTCACTACATAGCCAGGTCTGTGATTCAAGGAGTTAAAGACGAGTTGAAAACTATTTTCTTTTAAAATACCATAGGATATCTTCTTCTGAAAAGTGACAGTTATAAAACGACTAGAAATCACAAATAGTCCTCCTATAGCTGAGGGTTATTTTTCCCTCCTCACTTAAAATCAAGACACAGAAGGGTTATCAAGCAAGGGTTACAAATCTCACACAAATTTGGGAGAATTTGCATTTTTCTTGGAGAAACTACAGTATTTTTTAACACACTAGGTTAGGCTTTCTGTGGCTTCATATGGCTTTATGTATCCGTGCAAGCAAAAGACTGAGGTTAATCAAAAGAGACTTCAGAGGCTTACAAAGAGTGGGAAAAAACATGGGAGCACAAGAAGTATTTTCCTCAATGCTCATAATAATTAAGGGAGATGTCAGAAGATATTATCAAGGCCAGGATATCAATACCTGTCTCCAAAACTTATGCCTCTCACAAAACAGTGGTTTTTTTAAACTATGAAAGAGCCTTCAAGAAACAAGGTATGTTGGATCCTGTCAGGATTTGCCTGTCCTGATGGGGAAAATAGGTCTGTGAGCACAAGTGAGCAGAGCTGATCAAGAGGTCTTTAAACTAGAATTGATGGTGGAAAGGGATACCAAATGGATTTTGTAAGTAAGTAAACCAAGGGTTGCCATGGCATCACCAGGGGATTGAAATCTAGTGGGAACACTTACACTGCTCCTGGGAGCACAGTAATTCTTGTACACAATCCCACACTGTATGAGAGAAAAAAACAGGATGAAATGGAAGGATTTGTCAGTGCCCAAACCTACAATCTTATTATCAGTGAGACTTGGTAGAATGAGTCCCCTGAGTGGAGTGAAGGGATGGAAGGCTACAGGCTGCTCAGGAAGGATAGGCTGAACAGGTGAAGAAAAGGACTATATATAAGGGAGAGGGTTTGATGGCGCAGCCCTTTACAGTAGGCAGTGATGTGGTTGAGAACCTCTGGATGAGAATTAGGGCAATGAAAGACAAAGGAGACAATGTAAAAGTTGTCTAATAACAACCACCCAGCCAGGATGAAAGCATCAATCAGTTATTCTGCAGGAAATTAGGAGAAATTTCCAGATTGGTAGCCCTTGTCCTCACCAGAGACTTTGACTTGCAGACATCAACTGGATATACCATACTGCTGCAAAGAGCAGGTCTTGGGAATTCTTGGATTGGAGGAGAAAACTTCTTGTCACATGTATTCAATGAATCAGCTAGGAAAGATAACATCCGAGACTTGCTGCTTGTGAATAGATAAGGAGCTGTGGGAGATAAGTCAGTAAGGGGTTATCTTGGTTGCAGTCCTAATGGAATGGTTGAGTTTAACATTTTCAGCATAATGAGATAAAATCTTATCAGAGTCGCAACTTCAAGAGAGCAAACTTTAGGTTGTCCGTGGAGTTACTTAGCAGAGTAGCCTAGGAATCTGTTGGGTAAGGAGACCATGAGCACTTGTCAATCTTCAGAACCTTATTTTAGAAGCAAGGAAAAATTCCACTGTGCCATAAGGCAAGCAAGAAGGCCAGCTGGGCTGAACAGGGAAGTCCTCACACAGCTACAGAGGAGAAAATGAATTGTAGGATCTCTTGAAGCAAGGTCAGGCTTTGTAGGAAGATAACAGACCTGTGGGGTGTGTGTATGACAAAGGAAGACATGAAAGGTTCTATCTAATTTGAAACTGGCCAGTTTTGTGTCTGATAACATGAAGACGTCTTTAAGGACATTAATGGCAAGAGGAGGTCTAAGAAAATACTGGAGTAATGCTTGTTGACAATGTCAATAAGAGGTGGTCACCTGACAAATCGGGCTGAAGGTGAAATGAGACATTCAGTGCTTTTCTTTGCCTCAGTCTTTAATTATCCTGGTAGACCTTGGACTGCCTCATTCCATGAGTGTGGAAACAGTGACTTCCCATTTGTTTGGACACTGAACTTGTCAGAGACCAGATGTATCAGCATAATGTTCACAAGTCCGTGGGGCCTGATGGGATGCATCCCAGAGAATTGAAGTAGATGGGAGATGTCATGGCAGGAATTTTCTCCATCAGCTACCAAAAGTCTGAGGAACTCCTCACTGACTAGACACTGGCCCATGCTATTCCTGTTTAAGGTATGAGAGAAGACCCAACAACCTAAATACCTGTGAGTCTAACCTCAACAGCTTAAAAGTTGTGGAGGAGAAGGGTAGACTGGGTGCTGTCAAAAGGCATTCAAAGGACAACTCAGTCAGGCACAGTCAGCATGTGTTCACAAAGGAAAGTCCTGTTGAACAAATCAGATCTCCTTCAGGATAGGGTCACCCGCCCATGATGAAGGGAATGTGGTGGATGTGTTGTTTTCTGGCATTTAGTGATGCTTTTGTTACCGCCCTTCACAGAATCCTTCTGTACTGAGCAGCCACCAGTGGTGTTCCGCAGGGCTCAATCCTTGCTTCTGGGCTGGTCAATATTTTGGTCCGTGATCTGGATGCAGGAGTTGAATACCCCATTAGCAAGTTTGTTGATGATACCACATTAGGAGGTGGTGTTGACTCTCTTGAGAGACAAGAGGCCTTTGCGGAGGGAACTGGATGGATTAGAGCATTGGGCAATCATCAGTGGCATGAAATTGAACCAGTCCAAGTGCTGTTTTTTATGGCTGGGAGGCAGCAATGTCTGGCACAGGTCTCAGCTGGGAGAGGAGCGGCTGGAGCACAGCCCTGCGGGAAGGGATATGGGGATATATGCTGGTTGGCAGCAGGCTCTAGAGGAGTCAGCTGTGCTCCCAGGCAGCCAAGAGGGTAAGGCACCTGCTAGGGCACATCAAACAAAGCATGGCCAGACAGTCAAGAGAGGGAATTGTCCTGCTCTGTTCAGCACAGGTGCGGCCTCAGCTGGGCACAGTGCTGGGCCCCACCACTGCAGAAGGATGTCAAGGTCCTTGAATGCTTCCAGAGGAGGAAAACCAAGCTGGGGAGAGGGCTGGAAGGCATATCCACTGAGGAGAGTTTGAGGACTTTGAGCTTGACTAACGTGGAGAAAAGGAGACTGAGGGTGACTTCATGATTCTCTTCAGCTTCCTTAGGAGAAGNTGGTCAATATTTTGGTCCATGATCTGGATGCAGGAGTTGAATACCCCATTAGCAAGTTTGTTGATGATACCACATTAGGAGGTGGTGTTGACTCTCTTGAGAGACAAGAGGCCTTTGCGGAGGGAACTGGATGGATTAGAGCATTGGGCAATCATCAGTGGCATGAAATTGAACCAGTCCAAGTGCTGTTTTTTATGGCTGGGAGGCAGCAATGTCTGGCACAGGTCTCAGCTGGGAGAGGAGCGGCTGGAGCACAGCCCTGCGGGAAGGGATATGGGGATATATGCTGGTTGGCAGCAGGCTCTAGAGGAGTCAGCTGTGCTCCCAGGCAGCCAAGAGGGTAAGGCACCTGCTAGGGCACATCAAACAAAGCATGGCCAGACAGTCAAGAGAGGGAATTGTCCTGCTCTGTTCAGCACAGGTGCGGCCTCAGCTGGGCACAGTGCTGGGCCCCACCACTGCAGAAGGATGTCAAGGTCCTTGAATGCTTCCAGAGGAGGAAAACCAAGCTGGGGAGAGGGCTGGAAGGCATATCCACTGAGGAGAGTTTGAGGACTTTGAGCTTGACTAACGTGGAGAAAAGGAGACTGAGGGTGACTTCATGATTCTCTTCAGCTTCCTTAGGAGAAGCATGGGGAGAGGGATGTGCCAATATCTTCTCCCTGGGATTCAGTGGGAATGGCTCAAAGTTGCAACGCATGAAGTGTAGATGGGACATCAGGAAACATTTCTTAACTGAGAGGGTGGTCAAACACCAGCACAGGCTTGTTTGAGAGGTGGTTATGTCCCCAGGTCTCCTCATGTTGAACATGCTTTAACATTTGGTCAGCCCTGAAGTAGTCAGGCAGTTGGACTAGGTGATCACTGTAGGTCCCTTCCAGCTGGAACTGTTCTATTCTATTCTATTCTATTCTATTCTATTCTATTCTATTCTATTCTATTCCATTCCATTCCATTCCATTCCATTCTATTCTATTCTATTCTATTCTATTCTATTCTATTCTATTCTATTCTATTCTATATTCCACTCCATTCCATTCCATTCCACTCCATTCCATTCCATTCCATTCCATTCCATTCCATTCCATTCCATGCATAGATCAAATTATTCAACAGATGAGTCTTCTACTTTTCTGTTACTTTCTGCATTGTATGTTTAGCTTCTATGTACTATATGCTGTTGCTGAAGCTTGTCATTGCCTATAAGACTGATGGTATATTGTTCTACCTTACTAAATGTAAAATCGACTTTTGAAATGAAAAAGTAAAGTTAAATCATAAATATTAAGAAAGATGACTGTAGACCTTTGTTCTTCCGTCTGTGAGAAAAGCATACCCTTCATGATGATTTCTTTCATTACAATGGTTACCTGATGGCTGCTTCAGTAATAAAAATACCCAGAGATTTTTCAGCTACAAACACAAAATAGGGGGGGGAAATTATCTAAATTGAAACTTTCAGTTTCTCTGATTGATTTGAGAATGAGGATACCAATGATAGGTTTTCATCAACTAAAGATCAGGCCGCACACGTGGATGTTATATACTTGTGTTATTTCTGCCTTTATCTTCCATTTTGTCAGGCTGAGGCCAAAGTACAAAGACTGAGAGAAAAGTATTATTTATCCTACAAACAGGCTACTTCAGTAAAGCAATAGAAAGACTTTACCAATGAGTCTCTGAAAACAGAAGTAACTGCTGAATAAATATCACTTAAATTCAAGGAATACCACCGCTTTTTTCTTACACCTCTCTGACTGATTCTAGTTTTTTGCCTTCCTATGAAGAAAAGTGGCTTTCTATATACTGCTAAAAATAAAGGCTTTTGTGCCTAAATATGCAAACAAGGACAGATAAGGGCTGCAGAATTTGCAGCAGTATTTAGACTCTAAAATCCTTTCATTTTGATGCCTCAGAGCTAAAGAAAATCCCACCAGATGTCTGTCTGTAACATAAGGTGTGTAAACAATATGAAAGGCAAACACCCAGAGACCAGCTAAGCATTCTTTCAGAGGTTCTTTTACACACAGAAAGGTCATGAGATTAATCTGTAAGATTAAATTGGTGGGCAGCTTAAATGAGCCCATTTTATCATGCGATGAGTTGCTTCATTTCACCAGACAGACAACAATGTCACGTGAAGTCGTATTCCAATTCTGCCTCACAATCCTGTGCACAAATCCAGAAAAGGCAGATAAATGAGCAGCAGTAAGAAAGCAATCGAAACTGCATGATAAATTAATAACGTTGCTTATCTTGCTGTGTTGGCTTGGCAAGGCCTGGTTTTGGGTAGCAGGGGGGCAGCAAAGGTGGCTCCTGTGAGAAGCTGCTGGGAGCTTCCCATCATGTCCGGCAGAGCCAGTGGCTGATGGCTCTGAAGATGGACATGCTGCTGGCCACAACTGGGCCAGTGAGAGAGGCTGATAACACCTCTGGGATGACATATTTAAGAAGAAAATCAAAATGAAGTCACAGGTTTTTGCTTCTAGTCAGAGAAGAGGAGGAGGTGAGAACATGTGAGGGAAAACAACCTGGTGACACCAAGGTCAGTGGAGAAGGAGGGGGAGGAGGTGCTCCAAGCTCCGGAGCCGAGGTTCCTCTGCAGGCCATGGTGCAGACCATGGTGAAGCAGCTGTGCCCCTGCAGCCCATGGATCCACGGGGAATGCAGAGATCCACCCGCAGCCTGTGGAGGAGGTGCCCACGCTGGAGCGGGTGGATGCCTGGAGGAGGCTGTGATCCAGTGGGAGACCCGGTGGAGAGAGAGGGCCCTGCTTCCAGGCTGGAGCAGCCTGTCCTTGGAGGACTGCACCCCGTGGGAAGAGACCCACGGCGCAGCAGTTTTGGGAGGGCTGTGTGCCCGTGGGAGGGACTCACGCTGCAGCAGGTGCGGTTTGGCTGCTGCTCGTGAGAGTGGACCCATGCCGGGAAGTTCCCGGAGAACTGTCTCCTGTGGGAGGGACCCCACGGCCTCACAGGGAAGGACTCCTCTCCCGGAGCAGCGGAAGGAAATCTTGGTGATGGACTGACCAAACCCCCCTGCCCTGCCTCCCTGTGCTGTCGGTGGGAAGGAGGGAGGGCCTGGGGGGTAGGGGAAAGTGTTTATGGGCTTATTTTACTTCTCATTACCCTCCTCTGATTCTGTTAATAATAAATTTCACTTAGCAACTAAGGTTGAGCCTGTTTTGCCCTTGAAATATTTCTCCTGCTCTCCTTATCTCACTCATGAAGCCTCCGTTAACCCTTTCCTCTTTTCCCTCCTTTTGCCCAGCTGTGGTAGGGGAGGGTGAGCGAGCGACTCTCGTGGGTGCCTGGTGTTGGGCCAGCGTCAAACCACAACAATTCAACAGTTTATCAAATAAGTAGTACCTGTACTTAAACAGCATCATACATACATGCCTCTCTTCCATGCCTCCCTCTATTGACTTTATGCCAAGCAATGTTTGTCAGCATAGGTTTCAGCTAAGTCATGAAGCAGGTGTTAATCAAAATTGTTTGCTTGTATAATTTTAAGCAATTCACCCCTGCCAATTTCTTTTTCTTCCGTGTTTTAACTGACCATCTGCTTTCCACGAAAGGGTTGTTCAAGCAATTCAGAAACTTATGTCTCACTTTTGAGCAGCACAATCTTACCTGTGAAAGCAAAATTATTTAGTAGAATTCTGTTGAACTAGATAAATTCAATTCTGGAGAAACAAAACTCCACTATTTTAGTACTTTAAAGGGTGGTGTCTTGAAAAAAATAAACTCCAACCATCTCTTGAAGCCTAATTTTAATTTTTCTTTATATCAGATGAAGAGGATATAATATTCTTAGAAACTAGCTGCAGGAAGATAAAGATTCTTCACTTATTTTAGGCATTCTCACCTTAACCTGTGGAATTCGAGGGAAGGGGCTGCAGGATAACTGGAAAATACTTTCTATTTGACCAGATATGACTTCACAACTGAAGTGTCATTTGATTCAATTTACTGTACTCAGAGTCATATATTAAATGTTCAGATAATTCCTTCAGATACATTCATTGCAAGACTGATAGAGGAGAAATATATGTTCTAAGAACAGCATATGCCTCATCTGACCGGGAAGTTTTCTATGAGGCTAAA